>PVKN010005336.1:0-31038 GCA_004027915.1 Capromys pilorides | reverse complement strand
GTGTGGAATTCTTGAGTTGTTGTCACTGTCTCATTCTATTAAACTATCTATGAAAACTGTAAGCAGGGGCAGGGGTAGGACTTCGGAGCTTTCCTGCTTGGATTGTCCTGAGCTGGAGTTGACCAAGCACAAGGCCTGGGTCCCTTGACCCCACACAGAAGCGGCACCAATGGGCTGGACACTCCCAGGGACCCTGAGCAGCACAGGCTAGCAGGGAAGACCAGCAGAGAGCAGCCTGAGACGCCTTCAGCAGCGGCGGTCACAAGGAGCTCCTTGGATGACAGTAGTTTTCACCGAGAGGTTTAAATGTTCAAGGAAAGCTTCTTGATTTGATAAGGAGAACTGGAAGAAGCCAGGCAGCCTGGCTTTGGCATTCGCCCAGTTTCGGGAGGAGTGACCTGTGTTCACCTGGTGCTCCCTTCTTTTTGTTTTCCTCTGGGTGCTCCCTCCCTCCCTCTCCTTGCTCTTCTTTCTTTCTCTAGTACTGAGGATTGAACTCAGGGTCTTTGCACTGAGCGACATCTCTATACCTTTTCTGATTTTGAGACAAGGTATTACTGTGTCACTAAGTTGTACAGGCTAGCCTCAAACTTTGGATTTTCCTGCCTCAGCCTTCCAGAGCACTGGGGTTACAGGCATGGCCGCTAGGCTGGCTCAGACCTCAGTGTCTTTATATGAAAGACAGTTTATGGTGGGATGGCCTCAAGACTTTTCTCAGGGCTAAGGATTCTGAGTTTTCAATGAATGGTAAATTTACAAGTTCTGGTATATTACATGACCAAGAATAAATGAGCTGTTGGATATAGGAATCCAAATGCTAATCATTAATGTCACTACTAACTTCCTTCTGTGTCCATGTGAGTACTTGCATGTGTGTACACGCACATGTCCACGTGGAAGAGCGCACACTCAGGGCCTCACACATACTGAGAGAATGCTCCAAGTTACATCTCCACCCTAGAAGCTATCACTTTAAAATGCAAATAAAAATGGGACATTATTTCCACCTAGCAGATTAGCAACAGTATGAAGTCTAAGAGATCCTTGGTTTAGGTGCTGAAGAAATCGGCACTCTCCTCCCAGGTGAGAGTGGAGGGCAGGCAGTCCTGCGAGGGCCGATTTGTTAATATGGATTCAAAGTCAAAACCCTGTGTCCTTGCACAATTACACTAGAAAGATGTGGTTACTATAGACCTACAAGAGTACATTAGTGTGTGTGCACAGGGATAGCCATGGCAGAACTGCCTGGAATATAGCCATAAATACACTGTAAATTTCCATTAAGGGGAAAAATGACTTAATATATTATAGCAGATCAGTTTTATGGGATGTTATGCAGCTTCTAATATTTTATGTCCATTTTATGTGTGTGGTATGCAAAGATTTGAAGTATATTACTAAATTAAAAAACTGTTGAAGAATAGAGTGTATGATACATTTTTTTTTTTTAAAAAGCAAAAAGTAAAATGATGGGCAGATATTTATCTTTAAAGAAAAATATTTTAGAACTGTATACTATTTTGGACATGTTAATGAGTGGAGACTCCCAGGTAAGGACAGGGTGACTTCTTTTCCGTTTATAATTACTTGTTTCCATTTTCTTTTTTCAATTTTTATTTTTTATTAGCACATGCTTGCAGAAAATTACTGATTCCACAGCACACAGATCTTAATTCCTTCATTCTTTTGTCCTCCCCCCTTTCCTTCTCCCTCCTTGGTCCCCCTTCAGTTTCCGAAAGATTCATCCTCCTGCTTCCCATTACCTAACATTTATTTTTTTTCCATTTATACTTTGGGTCTCATATAAAAGAAGCCATGCAATATTTAAGCTCGTGATTTGGTTCACTTAGCACTGTGGGTTTAAGGTATACTCACTTTCCTGCAAGTCACACAAGTGCATCCTTCTTTTTTTGTTTTAGAAGTTTGATTTCTTTATGTATTTGGTACAGAGTCATGCTATGCAGCTTGGACTCATAGTGATCTTCCTGCCTCAGCCTTTCCAGCGCTGGGATTATACATGTGCACCACCCTGCCTCGTTTTGGTGGCTGGCATGACTCGCAGCCCACATGGCATGCAGTACAGGGGATTGAACCCGGGTCCTTCCACTTGCCAGGCAGGCACTTAGACTGCTGAGCTATCTCCTCAGCCCCAGTATCCTTCTTTATTGAGTAACTCTCCACTCTGTATAAATGCCACCTTCTCTTTATCTCCTCATCTGTAGATAGACTTGTGTGGCACTACCAAGACCCAGCTATTATAAACTGTGCTGCTGTTTATGTGCTGTTTTCACTTACTCTGTATTTGAATGTTGCTTCAACACTGAGGATTGAACCCAGGGTCTTTTCTAGTTTGTTATAAAATTCACGAATGACTTTAGCAATATAAAAAATCTTAGAAACACAATTACAATGGTGTATTCTCTCAAGATGCCAGTTATTTGTTATGTCCTGCAGCCACTAGCCAGCCATGTGCCAGGGGTACAAATTCAGGGCCTCTCAGGGCACAGCACCTACTCACAAATTCCCAGGAATCTGTAGGAGGTGGGATGGGACTCCTGTGGCCCAAAACACTGTGTGTGTACTACCAGTTGTGCAAAAGTGAGTTTCTGCCCCATCTCTGGACCTCATTAGTCCAGATCATGACTGGCAGGAGATCTTGATGACCCTGGAAGGCTTCACATTTCTCTCCTCATAGGTGTCACCTCTATGTTACCCTGCATGGCCAGGACCTTGTGATGCACTAGAGCTCAGGGGTGTGCTGGCTCCAGCACCCTGTGCCCCTCTCACTGTCAGCCAGACTCTTCTGCAAATCTTGGGAGACTTGGGCCTCTGGACTTACCTCAGTCCTTTGTCACGCTGGCTGAGGGCTCACTCCCATTTCACAGGGGCTCAGCAGAAAGTGCCGGTTCTGAGGTGACGCCTGATGAGCTGGTACACGCAAGTCATAGAGAACAGTGATGAGGAGACGTCCATTAGGGCTGGCCTTGCCTCTGGCTACTTTGCTCTGAGTAACAGCCCAGCACTGACCGTGGCAACAACAGCATACAACAGCCCCCTGCTATCTGCATGTCAAGATTTGCAGGGCTCCGGAAGACCACAGGGGCATGTCAGTGTTGAACATTTTGGTCTTAAGAAACTCAAAAGCAGGCACAGAAATGGGGGCACTGAAAAACTGAGGAAAATGCTGCTGGTGTTTTCCTCAGTTGCCCCAACTGCTCCATGTGTGAAGTGTTCCGGCTGCTGTAACCCAGTGCCACAGACAGCGCCACTCATCTGAGTGCTGGGAATTTGGAACCAGGCCAACCTGGACTCAATCTTGGTGCCTTCCCCAAGAGGAAGCATGTTGGCAGGCACTATGGCGCACGCCTGTGATCCCAGCTTTGAGGGAAACTAAGGCAGGAGGATCCAAAGTTTGAGCCTAGCAGGGAGATTCTGTCACAAAATAGAAAGTGCTAGGAATGGAGCTTAGTGAAAGATCCTGGGTTCAACCCCCAGAGCTGGAAAAATAAGATGTACTTCAGCCTGACAAGCAGCTGCAATGAAAGATAGCTCTAGAGGCCAGAAGCCTGGTATACAGCTGTCCAATGGCCAGGCTCTGGGTGCCACCCCCCCCATAAGCACATGGGTGGTGATCAATGTATGCCAATGTCTGCATTACAACCATTTATTATGCAAAGGATGCATTGCCTACTATGCTTATCTAGAACACATTTATCCCACCCTCCTTGCCGCTTTCCGCAGCAGTTCTGGAAGTTCTCGTTCATGTTTTTACAAGACATACTCAAACATAACAGGGGCTAGAGCTACCAAGCACCATCCAACAGAAAAGCAGGCTCCTAAAAAGATTACGGTGCATCCTCACCCACTTAGTCCGCAGATCTGGCCTGTGATTTCTGATTTTTCTGCCTAGTCAAGATGACTGTCAGAGGTAAATCAGTTCAGAAACTCTATGCAGCCTCTGTAGCGCAGCTAAAGACATTCATGAAAGAGCATTTTGAGGGGGACTCAGTCTTTTTTATTGTTATTACTTTTAATAAGAAATAACATTGAGACAGTTTCAAAACACGTTAGTGAAACAGCCACAATAATTGATACAATGCATATTGTTGTCTTCATAGTAGTTGTTCAGAGTTCAAGATGCAGACATAACTTTTCTGAACACTATTGGTATAAATATTTCTTCTCACTGAACTAAGAGAAAGTAGTTGTATACATAGAGCAATATTTCATAATAGTAGTGCGTTATCGGCAGAACTGGTATGTCAAAAACTGTTGACTTGAGGCTTTTACAGTTCAGCATACTAACCTGGCTTTACTTTTTATGCCTCATGGTTAGACTTTTCTGCTAGGTGGTTAGTGGAAGCTATAGCAAGACCTATATAACAAAACATGTAATTTTCTTATTTGACAAGGTCAGTCAAATCCCCTCAGGATTTACCTTGAAACCATGTCCAGCATTTTGTAGAACTTTTGTCAGTGTCAGCCATCTGGATGAGTCATAGCCATTGCTTGATCAGTTTGCTTTCTATGAAAGCCTGAGAGAATGTTTTCTCTCTAGGTGACTTTCTTTAGACACACTATACATTATCTATTCCTTTCCTCTGTGACCCCATAATCTCCTTGAACAGAAAATTTGGGACACCACTGACTTATAGGATGTTTTAGTACAGGTTCGCTTAGGTCCTGAGTTCTCACTGACCTTGAAAGGCTGGGGGGGGGGGGATTCAGTCCTTATTATCTTTTATTAGTACATATTTTAAGTACATAATATTTACATTCCTTGAGAGGAGTTGGCCTATGCACGTAATCACGTCGTTCTTTTCCCATCCCCTTTCCCTCCTTCCCGCTCCGTCTTTTGATCCCTTCCCATTCCTTCCCACTTGAGAAAGATTCATCTTCTTACTTCCCATTATCTATCTTCCATTTTGCTTTTTATTTATATTTAGGGTATTTCATATAAGAGATACCATATGATAGTTAGGACTGTGTGTCGTCTTATTTCACCTGTCATGGCTGCAAGGTGCATTGTTGCCAGTCGGGTTCTCCTACCCTTGCAGGGTGGCATCTGCTCTCTACCTTAGCCTCTCCTGTTAGTGCTGCACAGCTCCACCTTACCAGGACCATTGTCATCTGAGCAGGGGGACTTGCACTCCAGATGATCTGGGGCCATACATGGTATTATCCTCAAAAGATGACATGTTTGTATGAGGGGCAATAGCTCATGCTACGTCAGTATACGATGGATACTTTAATAAGGAAAGTTTCCTTACTATAAATAATAAGAGATATTATGACTAATGAAATGATTGCATGTAGAGAACATAAGATGAAGGTTATGCAGGGGAAGATGACAGGAGAAAAATTAGTTTCCTGTAGTGAAATGGACAGAATGACCTTGGATTCCAAAATGGAGAAAATGTATTAGAACTCAACCTCCAAAAATGCTGGATAGGGGGCCAGCCAGATAGCTCAGCAGATTAAAGTGCCTGCCTAGGCAGAGTACAGCGACCGGAGATCATCCCCAGTGTGCCGTGCTGGCCCCACCCCCTGGGCACACTGAGATGACGATGACTGAGACTGGGCGTGGTGGCACGCACCTGTAATCCTTGTGCTTGGGAGGCTGAAAATAGGAGGATATGTTCGATCCTCCAGTCTGGTCTGTGTAGTGAGACCCCGTAGACTCTGTACTAAATACCAGAAAAATAATAAAATACTGGGCAAGAGTGCATGTGCCTAAATCCCAGCACTCTAGAGGCTAAGACAGGAGAACTCCTTGAGTTCTGAAATTTGAGAACAGCCTAGGCAACATAAGACACTATTCTGTCATTATTTTATTTTATTTTATTTGGCTTATTTTTTATTTATTTATTTATTTGTTTGTTTGTTTGTTTGTTTGCTTGCTTGTTGTGTTTGTTTGTTTCTTTATTTATTCATTTTGTGGCTGGCTCAGCCTGCCCTGGTGGTGGCGCTAGCGCAGCATGTGGTGCCGGGGATCGAACTGCAGTCCCCGCAGTTTGCCTGAGCCCTCCTAAGCAGGTGCTTTAGACCACTGAACCATCTCGCCGGCCCTCTGTCATTATTTTAGCTTTATTAATTAGTTTGGTGTTGAAGGAGTCCAAGATACACTTAACAATTATGTCAAAAGAAAGCTGAAAAAGTTGTTTCAGCCATCTCTCACCCAAACTATGAAAGGAGCCTTCAACCAGCCTGTCTAAATCTCTCTGCCCATATGTGTTCAGACTGAAGCCAAAACTGTCTAATATTCAAGTTCATGTCACTACTGCTTTAAAAGACATTCTTTTGGCTCTCGACTGAAGCCTGGAACCTTGGCAGGGCTCAGGGCCCACTCACGCGGCCCTACTTTTTCCTAAGCCACAGCTGTCTCCATGCTCCCGGTGCTGTTGGGCTACACTGGATTTCCTGAAGCTCCCCTGGCTTGTCTTGACTCCTCTCATGAGCCCCGGGCCTTTGCACATGCCTTCTCTCTGTTTGATACACTCTGCAAGTGACCCCACCCCCCACATCTTTCCTCATGTACCCCATCGTCCTCCTTGACATCTCAGGGCCAAGGGTGGTCTTGGGGGAACCTTACCAATGCCTTAGTCCAGACAAAGTTCATGGTCACTTCTGTTCCTCCCAGTCTCAGCTGAGTGAGCAACTATTTTAGTCACAAGTCCCCACCGCTTACTGAGAGCGGAGCTGCCTCTGTTGCTTCTGTACCTTGCACAGAGGTGGCTGGCTCCAGTCCTGTGGCAAATCAGATCCTGCCAGGCTCTGCTCCCCATGCTGGGCCCAGGCCTGTATGCCAGTGGGATGGGGTGGGTGTGATTCACACTGGACACTCCGTAGATCTTGCAGTAGCTTCTGATTGTCCACCAGTAGATTTCCTATAGTTTATACATGGAGAACCCTGAACAAGTATTGATTTAATTAATTTATTCAAAAAGGGCCAGTTCAGTCAGGATGTTACTTAACTGGGGAACTATCTAAAGGCTCTTTCCCTCAAAGTACCTACTCTCATCTTGCCCTAAATGTCCCATTTTCACTTGTTATCCCTGAGTATTCATGTGTATACAAGCACCCCCAGAAGAACAGTGCTCTAAATCAATAATATTTTATTATGCATTAAGTTACCCAAGATTAAAAAGTCCATTGCTTTAAGACCCCCCCCCCCAAAAAAAGACAAAGAGCGAGTGAGTTACTAAGGGTAAGAAATTCCTAGAGATGTCTCAATTTTTTTCTGAGCTTTTTCTCTGACAAGAAATGGTTATAATAAATGTGTGTTATGACATCATTGCTTTCTGTAATAAAATAAAGGAACATTTGAAACATTACTTTTCTGGTATATACCAGATTGACCAAGATGCCAGGGTACAAACACACCTTTCACTCGTCCTAGCTTTCCCATAACACACCTTCACACAGGAGTGGATCTAGGACTGGGAGGACCAGAAGCTAATACAACTTGAGATACCTGGTGAGAAAGACGTAAACATGCTCAGTACTCAGACATACACCCTGAGCAAGTCCAACGTCACTAACGTGAGCACAAGTGTGAGAATGACCGAAGCACAAATACAAGACCACATAGACACATGTGTCCATGTGACCAGCATGGCATCATGCCAGGGGCTTGGAATGAACCATCTGGAGCACAGCCTGAAAAGTGCCTCCTCATTCACCAGATTCTAGTCCAGCTTGATCTTTTGTTTCTGAGACAGGGTCTTGCTACGCAATTCAGGCTGGCCTTGAACTCACTATGTAGCCCAGTCTGGCCTCGAACTCACAGCACTCCTCCTGCCTCAGCCTCCCTGAGTGCTGCAGTTATAACGGTACATCACCACACCCACCACACCAGTCCTTGCGCTGACCTGATGTGTCTGTCAGCTGTCTTATTCAGGGCCCTTATAGGTCATAATCTACTACTTTTCCTGTAACTCAGTAGCTGATTGGTTTCACTGCAGTCAATCAATCAATAGATGTGAAGTTTTTGGTTTCAGTTGTCATTATTGAAGATGCCACATGTGCCAGGCTGCACCAGACCCCAGGGACACAGCTCAGAGCAAGAGAGATAAGGTCCAGGCTACCCGGGCAGCACCAGGAGGTAACCAGTGCACAGGCAAATAATCAAGTATCTGGGAGTAAGAGGACAAGAGGAGCAAGGAATGTGGTGAGGAATGACTGGGCGCTCTGGGACAGGTCCTCTGAGGCGTTTAAGTTGCCACCATAGGAATGACAAAGAAGCAGCCACTAAAAGCCATCAGTATGGCTGGTTAGTGCACATTCTGTCAGCACAAAAGCACCGAGCCCGTCCAAGGAGCCAAAAGAAGCTCTGTGCAGCCCGGCAAGAAACTCCAGGTTTCGAGGGCTAGAAATGAGTGCAGCTTTGATTCTGAGTGCTGTGGGACGCCTCTGAAGGAAACTGAGCAAGGTGGCTCCTGACAGGGTTCGCCTTTCTAAATCATCACTCTAGGCTCTGTGCAGACAACAGTGTTTAGTGATCGCAAGGGGGAGCCTGTTCAGGAGAATGCGGGGGGGGGGGGCACCCGGGACAAGGCTGAGGCTTTGGTAATCAGCGGAGGTAACCTCAGGGCCTTCTCCTCCTTGACCCCAGCTCAAGCATTTGGCAGAACCATGTGAAAATGAGACAGCTACCAAATGCCCATCTGGCATTGCCAAAGTCTTTCAGTATCTGCTTTTCCAAATGCCATCTCTGATACTGTGTAGACAAGGAAGGGGGGCCTGAGGAGGGGTGAAGGTTAGAAGCCAGTTCACTCTTAATTTTCCCTTCACAAGGAGAGAAGAGGCAGTTCCCCAAAGTTGGGGAACAAAATCAGAAGAGTCCCATCAAACCCAGCTCCAGATTCAGGCAGACATAGACCCAAATCTTGGCTCAACCCATCAGTAGGCCCCGTATAATCACCCCAAGCCTGTTTCTTGACCTCTAAAACCTGGCTAACAGTCTCTGTGTTACATTTCAGGGGGGATGAAATGAAATCATGCAGGCCCAGCACATAGTCTATTGCTAGGCGAAGCATGGGCCTGGGCTTCTTCCCCAAATGAAAACTTGGCTGTAGGCATGAGTTCTGATGCCATCAAGCAGGCATCTCAGCAGCCCTCCTCTTACATTTCAGCCTGTCCACTCCTGATGAGCCTTTGAAGCCTGCCCAGCCCTACAGAACTGCTTTCATGGGTGAGACATCTCTGAGAAGTTCAATTGTGTTTTGGTCCAAAATCATTTGCCTTTTCCTGTCTCTAACACACAGTCCCTGTGTGTTGATCTAACCAATTGGTAGTGTTTTGAGTAATACATCATGTGGCCAATGGCGCCTTAACGATGTACTACATTAATACATCATCAGAGCCGTGGCACTGTTATGATCTATTGCCTTAATACATCATTGGAATGCCATGGCTTTAATGATGTATTACTCAAAACCATAGCTACAGCTAGAAAGATCAAGATAAGTTTGTACTTTTCAAACTTCTTCTCTGTGAATATATATTTCTTTAAGTTTCCACAATAAAATATGTGTTCAAAGGAAATAGGAAGACACAAGCTCTGGCGATAAGTAAGCATCAAGATGTTTCCTTGGTTGTCCTCCCGCTGTTTACTACACGCCTGGCTCCTAAATTCCTTATCTAATCTCATAAAAACATTCTGTGAGTTTCCAGGGAATGACGCACTTAGACTGGAGTTGTTCTTGTAGTGGTCAGTCAACTGTTCTTATCTGCCTTTCCAAAGGGCCTAAACCATCTGAGCAGACGTGTCCTTCAGTAGGCTGCTGGGCAAGCTTGTCCTTTCATATGACAAAACACCTGAATTGCCCATATCTGTAACATCTCCTGATTGTCCTACAGATCTGTATGCACATATGCATGCATGAGCACACACACACACACACACACTGAACACACACACACACACATACTGAACACATATGCTGTCTTTAAGATTGCACATCCTCTCTGGGAGGTTTCCAGTATGTCAGAGGGGTTTAGCAATATATCCTAACCCATACTTTCAACGGGCACCTGTGAACCTTCACTCAATTACGCACATTGAGAACAGATGAAGAATGAGGAGTATAACTGAATCAGTTGCACCTGACATACTCTCAATAATAGTAGAAAGACACTTTGGTCTGTATCTTCGTGTAAGTTTTAACTGTGTCCTACAAGTTCTACTTTCTTGGGAATAGAGAGAAAAAGAGAAAACAACGCAGACCAGACCCTGGGCCATGTGTTTGACTTAGTAGACCTTAGGACGCTGAGATTCTAATAATCACATCTCGAGTTCAGCTTGTACCCCTTGATCCTCCAGGGTACCCAGAATCTGTTCTTCAGAGGGGACTCAGAATGGAAGAGGTTGGCACTAGACAGAAGCAGGTGTGTGGGGCATTCTCTGAGGTCTCTTATGATCCCTCCTGGTGTTCAGCCTTGTGAAACTTAGCAGTCAACTCCTGTGTGACTCCTGGAGTTTGATGTCATGGTGTCCCTCGCCCTTTCACACCACTGGTCTGTATCTACCATACCAGGTCCCTCCAGCCGGGCTTGGGACAGAGAACATCTTTTCTCATTTCAAATGCGTATCTTGGGAATTGAAGCCTCTCTCCTTCTTTCTCTCTTCATCTGGGCTACAGAGCTGCAAGGGGAGGCAACTGCTGGAGGTCAGATGAGGTGGGAAACAACAGCTCAGCACTGAGCTTCCTGCCATGAGCTAAGGCCTCGATCTGCAGATAGAGAAAGAAGAGGCCTAGGGAAGACACCACAAGAGAGAAGAACAACAAAGATGGCCAAGTCAGACGTGAGATTTGAGGTAAGGTGGGGTCAAAGGAAAAACAAAATGTGCCAGGTGTTTCTCTACTTTGTTCTTGAAAGTAACTGGAGAGAGATCCTGGTTGCTTAAAAGCCACGGTTAACTATGGAGCTACTGAGGGCCACAGAGTCTCTGTTTCCTGCAATTTTATTTTTTAAATTTTATTTATGCTTACAGTACTGGGAATTGAACTCAGGACCCTGTGCTTTCCAGGCAAGCACTTATTCCACTGAGCTATCTCCCCAGCCCCCAGAGTCTCTGTTTCACAGCTGAGGTACGGGAAAGGCTGGAGGGCCCCGCAAGTTCTAGAGCTCTTCAGGAGGAGGAGCCTGGGACTTCACCCTGTGACAGTCCATCTTCCAACAGGAAGATGGCTGGTGTCGTCCTTATCTTCTGCGTGTGTCCCAAAGGCTGCTCCTCTTGAGGCCCAGCAGGAGGCCCCACCTCCTCTAGGAAGCCCTGCTGACTTCCCACAGCCTGAAAATACCCCCCAGGATCCCCTAGAGCTCTTGCTTTAGTTCTTCTCATTATCGCTTTGTAATCATTCTTTGCCCTCCTATGTGACGCCCAGGAGCTTCAGCTTTAGGAACATCAGAAAGGGCACCCTTAGGGGTCACCTGCATCTGCTCTGGGCAGGGCGAGGAGTGCAGGAGAGGGGCGTGGAGTGCACTGGCAACATGCTATGCACTTTTTTTTTCCAAAGTACTTCTCACCATGCATTTGGTACAGGGGGTCCAGAAAGCCAGGAAGCTAATTCCACACGATTCTCTGTAAACACTGGAGACATTCCCAGTGGCATGATGTGTGTGTGTGTGTGTGTGTGTGTGTGTGTGTGTGTGTGCCCGGGATAGCATCGTACAGGCAAGCGGGGTGCACTGATTATTTGCAAAGCTGAAGGGAACTCTGATATCAGTCCTTTCAATGAAAGCACAAAACAAAACATTTTGTCCCAGAACCTCTAGCTCCTCTTCACTCTTTGATTACAATTTTTTCTATCTGAAGTTTAAATTGAATTTGTGCAATGTCATTTTAATACATAGTTTTACAGAGATATATAGTTACATAGATGCATGCAATCTGTAACTTTCTCTACCATAAAGAAATCTTTATTCAAATATACAAATAAAGACCACATACTACTTAGGAACTTTCCTGAGTTCTTTCAAGAAAATTAGAAATGAGTGGCTTTACTGAAACTCTTATTAATAAGCAGTTATCATTATATTGTCCGTTAAACAACTTGTCTGTATGGTCATACACAAGCTATAGTCATTACTTTAAGGCAATACAAGCTCATATGCGTCTAAAGAAGACCATGCCTTAATTCCTCTAATTTTTTCTGCACATCATTCAGGCAGCCAAAATCAACAGCAGTAGAAGTAAAGGCACAATCTATACTAGTATTCACTTTTAAAGTCTGTGAAATGCAGCCTTATGAGGGAACACCCTCGGTGTAACGCGCTGCATGTCTTAGCAGAAGGCATAACACCGTGGCTTCCATTTAGCAAGTCTGCACTATAAATCGATATCACAGTACATCTCATACCATCAACCACGTTGGCTGTGGCTTTCTCCCTTAGAATAGTCAAATACATTCAAATGCTTGACAGGAACAACATGAAAATGTAGCTTTCCTCCAGGGTCAGGATGTAGCATTTTTAGTTCATATACAACAAGCAGATCCCTTTCCTTTTTCACTTTCCAATGATGGCGTGTGTTGGGCAGATATAAACAATAGATCTCAGTACTTCCAAAATTTCATCATCGGTGCATACATTAAATGGAACAAAGTGATGTCCACGTGACATCTGTCTGAAGCAAACCACGTCTCCCCAGGAGGAAAAACAGTGGCCAGGCATTATATGCTTCCCTCGTAACTTTGGTCTCTTCTTGACCTTCCTTCCTGCTGGTGCTGTATCCTTTGTTACCAAGATAACTTGTTTACAAAAGAGCTCCTATCAGGCACTGAAAACAAGTGAGACAGGCTTTACCTGGGCTATGTTATGCAAGCAAACAGCAGGATCAAGCAAGAAACCAGCCGACCAGCTGCTCCTGCTCTTCTTTCCCACCGCAAGCTCTATCAGGAAGGAAATTTTAACTTTTAAAATTGTCCAGTGAATTCAAGAATTCTCCCAGACGGGAAAAAAAAATTCTCCCAGGGAAAAGTTTCACTATGAAAATCACAGCTATTTTAAATTTCTTTTGTGCTTTTAATTCTGTAATTTCCCATCACATTCTATAGTTTGAAAATTGAATAGCTTTAAAAATGTATTTGTGTGGGGGCTGAGGAGATAGCTCCATGGCACAAGTACCTGCCTGGCAAGTGCAAGGTCGTGAGTTTGATCTGCACCTCTTTTAAAGCCCTATTCCTTGCTATGAGCTCTGTACCCACCGCATCCTGCCAGGAGGGGCCACACCTGCACTCAGGCAATTCCTGACCTTCCTTAGAGACTCCCTGCGTAGAACCCCCTCTTCCCATCCTTTACCTGGCCAATCACTGTCCCATCTCAGGTCCTGCTCACTCCAGGAAGCCTCTCTGATGGTTCACCCCTTCACTAGAGCAGATGCTCTTCCTCTCTGTTCCCTCAGCCCACTGCACGTCCTCTTATCAGGTCATTTGTCACCTTGCATTCAAAAGGGCTGCTTCCGTCTCCACTTCCTTCCAGGGCCGAGATTCCTTGGGCACAGCGACTGGTCCCTGTTTCTTCTTATCACACACCCAGCACCTAACAGGGCTTGGCATCTAGTAGACACCGTGCACCTCTGAGGAAGGAGGAGGTGAGCATGGCAGCTGAGGCCACACCCTTCTGTGCGTGCGCCGGGGGCCGTGAGGATGTGGTCCTGCACAGGAGGCTGGGTGCGCAGCCACGCGGCTGCCTCTCAGCCACCATGGTCCAGTCCACTGTGCTCTCTGCTCCTGAGGAGGCTCAGCTCTTTCCTCCCTAAAATCTCACCCTCTGCATCTGCACGGGGCTGAGTGCTGCCCGTCACTCACCAACAGCCCAGGTGCGCCTGCTCAGAGAGGCCTCTTCTAGCCACTCACTCTAAGTGCACTTTCTAAGCACTTGTGAGGTGCTATTGTGCCACACGCCTCCTGCATTTCTCTGCCTTCCTCTTACTGATGCCTGATCATTTATTTCGATGTTTACTTTGTCACTCCACCATTATTAGGAGCTCAAGGAAGGTGGAAATCTTGTTCATCTTATTCACAGCTGTGTCCCAGAGACCAAAGCTTCACTGCCACACAGTAAATGCTGAATGAATCAATGAACGAATGATCTAAGGAAAAAGTATCTAAGGAAAATACTCAGATGGAACTTGGAGATAGCTCAGTGGTCTGAGCACCTGCCTGGCAAGCACAAGGTCCCAAGTTTGATCCCTGATACTGCATGCCATGCTAGCCCAGAACCCCAGCACACTGCCAGTCACCAAAACTGAGGATGGCAGCACATGCTTGTAATCCCAGCACTAGCAGGCAGAGACAGGAGGATCACTATGAGTCCAAGCTATGTAGTGAGACCCTGTATCAAAAAATAATAATTAAATAAGTAAATAAATAGATAAATAAATAATTTTTTTTAATTTAAAAAGAAAGAAAATACCCAGAAAGTTCTTCAAAATCAGCTGGAAACCCCACTGGCTTGACCCAATAAACAGCAACAGTAATTTACTCTGTACTGCTTACATACTGCAGTCTCCCTGGCCCCTGGAGACCAGGCCCATGGTCTCCTGAAAGGAGGAAATGAGCTCCAGGTGGTGGTGACATCTGTCCTGGGGATGCCTGAGAAGTGATCAGGTGGAAGTGAAGCACTCTCTAGGACAGAATGTCCTGCCTGTGCCCGAGATCACAGTGACCGAGGAGTCCGCCCACCTACCAAGCAGGAGCAAGGGCTATCGGACACAGTTCTTGGGACGGACAGCTGCGCACATGGGGTGGAGTTCTCAGAGGGCCCAAAGGGGTTTGTGTTTTACCAGAATATCTCAAATCAACTGAATTCAGAGATTTGCACCCTTGGATGATTCCTAGGTTTTATGAGGTACAAATATGCTCCCCACTAGAGAGACATTAGCAATCCCAAGACCATGTGCAGCTTTCAAGACATGGAGCAGCACGTGGAACACTGGAGGCCTGAAGCCCTGCTCACCTCCCCGTCAAGATCTTCCCCTGAATTTTTTATTCTTTTTTTGGTACCATGAATCAAACTCGAGACCTTGTGCTTGCCAGGTAGGCACTGTGCCACGGAGCCCAACCCCAGTCCACAGTCTTTCCCAGGTGTACAAAGCACAGCACTTTTGGGCCTCCAGAGGCAACTGATTCAGTTATTGCAAAAGCAGCCAGTACTCCTGAGAGCTACAAAGCATGTGAAAATTCAGTGTCACTCTGAGCCTCACAGCCATTAATATCACAATTAACCATTCCAGACTAAGAAGGGTGGCACTCCACAGACTGACCTGAGCTGAGTCTAGGGGCCTCCATTTATTAATGGTGTAACCACTACCTTAACCTCTGAACCTCTTAGGGCTGCCATCCTTCCATCTGTTGTAAGGTAATGGAATACTTTTGTTTTATTTACCAACTCCCCACATTGAATGTAGTCGTGCACTGCAAAGAGGTACAAATAAAACTTTTTAAAACCGAATAACAGAATAATGCTATCTCAGAAGGACTGGCAGAGCTAAGCGAGGTGAATTAACACAATTTCCAAAGGTATATAAAACTTTTGGAAAAGAAAAGAGATTTGATAAATGGTAGTTATTATCATCACAAATAAAAAGTGGATTGTTACTGAGACACAAAGGCTTTGGACCCCTGAACAGAGTGTTTGGCTGTGTGAGCGCACTTACAAAGGAGCTATCGAAGAAGAGTTCTAAATCTGCAGTGCAGATTACACATGCTCATTCTTTCCCACATGCCTTTTTAAGAGATCCTCAGAAATTTCAGGCATATGAGCTAATATGGCATGTTATTAACAACATGTTATTGCTTCTCCAAAAGGAATTATATTGCATATCCGCAGGATAAGACGCATCACTCTTGGGCTATAATTAGTTCATGTCCATTAAATAGCAGTTGCACAATTTCCTAGTAATTTACTGGTAGCCTAAATTACTAGGCTGCTGTTTAAAAATGTTTTTGCCTGTGTCATTTTCCCCTCCTAGTCTCATTGAAGTCTGGATCTCTTAAGCCAGAACGAAAACTCACTGCTTCTTGCATATCACAGAAAGAGATTCTGAACTCATCTATCTAACTACATCCTAAATTTTACCAACAAGAGAAAGAGAAAGTTGCTGGAGCAACGGGGAAAGGCATGTGGCACAGGAACTCACGTGGAATTAACTCCAACAAATCGCTCTTTTCTCTGTCTTTTCAGAAACACAGTTGTAGGAAATATCACTTGTTTGTGTGTGAGATTCCATGACATTAAATTGATTATAAGCAGATTGATTGGCTAAGGCGTGCACTGCTGACCAGGAAATTTTACATCAATGGCAAAGAACCTAAAGGACATCAGCATTAGTTTTTGTTGTTCTTGTTGTTTTCAACGCTTGGGGTTGGAACCCAGGACCTTGTTCGTACAAGGCAAGGGCTCCACATCTCCAGACCCTGCCTCACTTTTAATTTTGGAAAACAGAAGAAAGAAGCCAAGGTCAGTATCCTCTTGATGCAACTAGGAGAAAAAATATTTTTAAAATCTGCAATTTACACATACCATGAGAAGGAAAAGGAGCACTTGTTAAACAAATAAACAACAACAAAAAAGAAACAATATCTCTAGGAATTGAACCCAGAGCTTCATGCACCCTGGGCAAATGCTCTACTGCTGAGCTACACTGCCAAAAAGAAATAGTATCTCATATAGAAGTGAAATATATTTGCATTCATTTAGAAAATTTAATCAATATCACATAAATTACAAGTACTAGAAATTGATCAGAGGGTTTTTTAAAAGGCAATTTGCACTGCCTTTAAAATGATGTTAGAAAATATAATCAAAAGCATGACCTAAAAATTGAGTGAGATGCCAGGCACACTACTTGTCCTCTCCAATCTGCAGCTTTGAGACATCTCTGATGGATTCTCCTGGTGCTCCCAAAACTGAGGAATGCCCGACTATGTCAGCTCATCAGTGACAAGGTGCTGGCTGGAGCCACAGGAGCTTGCACTTGACACTTGGCCCCTGCCCAAGGCAATCCTGAGATGGGAGAAAGCCTGTCTTTTCAGGATTCCCTCATCATCTCCGCTGACCAAGAACAAGTTTCATTTACATTTTCTCATCCAATTACATCTTGCTCTGTTCCCCACTACAATTTATAGCAAACTCCGCAAAGCTTTTGGCCTGTATCATCTTATTAAACTTTTATGAAAAATCAATGGCGCTCCATCATCTTGTGGGGCTGTTCCTCACACAGATGTCAGCGTTGGTGGAGAAGCGTATTTATCACCAAATCAGAGGAAAGAGACCAGCACCATGAGATGTTTTCATTTTCCATGCTAGAGTCCAACACATACGACATTTTTATTATGCTGAGGTGTGGGATTGCAAGAGCTGCACTATCAAGAAAAGGAGCCTGAAAGGGAAACAGAAGAGAAAGTGTTTCACCATCTGTCTTTCTTCAGCGTTCTCTTGACTCTAACCCCAGAAAGATCACAGCCTCTTGACCATGGAGGTCCCAAGAAGCTGAGGAGCCGAGGTGCTAGGCTGCCCGAAGTGTGCCAGAAGCAAAAAGCTGACCTCGCGAGCCTGAGACACCAGCCATGCTGAGGAGCCCTACTCCAACCTTGCTCACGCCTTCTACCAGCGGGGCTTCAGTGACACCATTTTTAAAGAAACGGCAACCCATCTCCTATCACTCCTTTGCTTCCTCTGAAAAACACACTCAATTTGGGCTTCAGGTATTTTTCTCAGAAAAGTTCTAGCTAGCTCGAGAACTGAGAAAGGAAAGAGGATCAGAGATACCAGCTTCACTTCCAGCTTGGAATCGTTGTAGTACTTTCGCCCACATTTTTACTAGTGCTTATTGGTTATACATATTAATGAGTTTCCTTGTGGAAAATCTGCACATACGTATAGCATACATTTTTGTATGTGTGTCTGAGAAAGGATTCACTAATAGTCCAAGATGGCCTCAGAATTTTCTATTTCATGTCTCAGGCTCTCAAGTACTAGGATTAAAGGTATGCACCACAGCACCCAGCAAGTGTGCAGCGTAGTTTACTCCACCCTGCCCCGCTAAGCCCCGGATCTGCACATCCCACCTCCTACAGGACACTCCACTTGGCTGCCCTGTGGTCTTTGCATTTTGTAAAAGCTTGCACTCATAGCCACCTCTCCAGCCTCTTGATCTGCACCTTTCAGGTGTGTGCCACCCTTTCCCTGATCATGGGGTCACAGACCTGAAAGCCAGCCTGGAATTCTCTTCTCTTCTAAACAGCAACACTCTACCCTACTTCTGCACTGCTGACAAAAACCAACTCCACCTTCCCACCAACACAGTAGCCCACAAAACTCTCTGGGACTATACGCAAGAGCTGTAACAAACAGCCCAACTGTTCTTGCTGCCTCCCAGCTGGCCATGTAGACTCATGATAAACTCTGACCCCAGAATGTTTTACCAAGAAACACTACTGATCCTGTTCTTCTCCAGCAAAATCCTTGTGAGTGTCCAGCAGTGTGAGTCCCTTCACAGGAAGTACAGCGCATTTGTGCAGCAGAGTGTAGTGGCACGCATATGTCCCCAAAGTTACTATGTGGGAGGAACAACCCCAACATTCGTATGTTAATGGCACTGTATTTGGAGGAGGGATGTTGAGGAGGCCCCATGATGCCATTAGTTGCCTTATAAGAGAAAGGGACACACCAGCTCACAAACTTGTTCTGTCTCATCCTGTGATGCCCACTGTCCATTACGACACACCTGCAAGTCTCTCACCAGCTGCTCGTCCTCTGCAGACACTGGTACCCTCAGAATCATGAGCTAAATAAACTCTAATTCTTTATCAACTATCTGCTCTCAAGTGTAGCAGTAGCAGCAGAGAGTGGCTTAAGACAAGGAACCAAGCTTGCTTTTCTGTCTTGGACCCATGGGTACCATTTCTCGAGCACACTGTGTGTGCCAAATCATGGGCTTTGGCATCTTGGCATGGTCTCCTCAGCGAACGGACGGAGGCATAGCTTCCTTGCACTGAACAAACGGTGAACCTGAGGCTGATAGAGCCATCAGCCACCACTCAGAAGAGAAAGCGTGTCAGGGTACCTCAGAAAGGCAAGGAAAGTGCCCCAGGTGAAACAAGCTTGGCTTTATCTCTAGGTCTGTTCATTTCTCTGACCTAATACATCTTTCTGGGGTTGTTTTCCCCTTTTTAAAGTTACTTTCAGGAGATATCTATTATTACTTTCAATCCAAAATGTTCTGATACACTTGGATTCAACCGATGATCAAATTTCCAGCTCTATCAAGAATCTTTGCTTTTGTAAGCAGGCACAGGGGCTGGGGGTTCGATCCCCAGGCTTGCTGTGCTGGCCCCAGGGCATGCTGAGATGGCAATTGAGACTGGACATGGTGGTGTACGCCTATAATCCTGAACACCCTGTTGACCATTCCCTTTGAAAAAAAAATAATAATCTTCCTCCTAAACTCCAGACCCGTGTATCAGGCTAACTGCTCTGCCACCAACCCTGCCAAGCTAAGCTGAGCTCACCATCTTCCCTCAATACCCTGCTACCTTCTCCTATGGCCTCAGTCTCAGCTGGCCAACACCACCACTGCCTCAGTGCTCCTTCCTCTCTTCCAGTGGATCCTCTCCATGCTCTCCCTCACTTCTGTGGATCACAACATCCTGTTGTACCTGCCAAGTCCCATGTCTTATACCTCCACCACCCTCATTACCGCTGTCTTTGGTTCTAACACTGTCCTGTCCCAGCAAATTGCCCCTCTCTCCCCTGATCACCAAAAATCCTTTCAAGGGCTCCCTCAGTGTGCCTAAAGAGCCTTCATATTCCAAGCCCTGCCTTGCTGCCTGAACCCCATCCTCCCTCCCCTCCTGCAGGCAGGGTGTGCTGAGGTCCCACACTGCACTCCCCCCTTTATGCTTTGGTATAGGCTTCCCTTCATCGGAAATGTTCGTTCCACAGTTTGCATCCACATCCACATGGGAAATTCCTGCTCATGCCACAGGACCCAGCCAAGTGCCAACTCCTCAACTCTTTCAGGCGTAGAAGCCAGCCCTGCTGTGCTCATCTTCCTTTCACGTTGTGCAGGCCACTGCCTCCCTGGCTTTATAGCCTAAGATCCTCAGGGTGGGAGTTTGTCCGCTGTGTCTTTAGCGAATAACACGCAGTGGGTCTAATTTAGTGCTAGCAAACTTAATGAATGTATTATACTCATTGATGTCCACGGCAAGCACCTAGGATTAGAAGCAAGATTAGGTGGACCAATCATTCCTAAGAATTGATCTAAGAATACTAAACATTACTTTGTAGTGTCAAACATTTTAAAAAGCAATAAAATGACTAAAATGCTTCAAAATTACTTTAAAAACTGTTGAAATGGGGCTGGGGAGATAGCTCCGTGGCACAAGTGCCTGCCTGCCAAGTGCAAGGTCATGAGTTCAAACCCTAGTCCCACCAAAAAACTGTTGAAACTGTGACCACTGAATCAAATAAAGCTTACAATGATCTTCATGAAAAGCAATTTCAAATAGATAAAGTATAATAATAAAAGAAATACTAGGGCTGGGGAAATGGTTCCATGGTCTAAGCACCTGCCTGGCAAGTGCAAGGACCAGAGTTCCATCCCCGGTACCACATGCCATGCTGGCCCCATGTTCCCAGCCATACCGTGCTGGCCACTGAAACCAGGCATGGTAGTGTACACCTGTAATCCCAGCACCAGGGAAGCTGAGACAGGAGGATCACTAAGAGTCCAAGCTGCATAGCAAGACCCTGCACCAAATAAACAAAAGATATTTTTTAAAAAATTAAAATTAAAAAAAAATAGTATACTCCCACCTCCATGCAAAATTTATTAGAAATTAATGCTTTCTGAAGAAAAAGAGTCAACAAATGTCCTGACAGTGAATTAGGAAAGCCTAATTTAGTTAACATGATATTGTCAGAGGAACTGGTCCAGGAGGCCAGGCTTAGAAACAGTTCAGCTCATTGTCTTGTGCCCTCTGAAAGGAATACAATTTTTCTCTGACTTTACCCTTGATCATCATGGGAAAAAGCCTTAATGGATGCTTTTCTGACAACAGATAAAATGTGTGCTGAAGCACCACACAACATGAGCACCATTCCCCACAGATTTCAGTGTGTAGTCCTTTGATGGTCAACAGAATATGACACCTTCCTTTCATGGAGTGATTTTATAAACATAGCTGCGGAGTACTTTCTGAAACACTAAAGTTTTCCTGTCTTTTAATCCATCAGCCATATACCACAGAACCATGACAATTCGTAGGGAATTTCTTTAAGGAAAAAAAAAAGAGAACAGATGAATGATGTTGTCCAGTACGCTAAAGGTAAATAGATCTGAGTTATTGGTAATGGGGCGTGTCATGTGACAAGAACACTCTGAAAAAGATTCTGCATACATCTAAAGAAGAAGGGGAGGTCATGCGGGGAAGGAATATAGCCATACAGTGTTTGGCCTAGAAGACCCAGTTATAAATCCTAAGTCTCTGGTGCCTAAACACTTTCTCAAGGCCCACTAAAAAAGTGATAAAGACAAAAAGTGATAAGGTACAAGGATATTCTAGCTATTAAATGTTCTTTAGCCCTAATCAGGTGAATAAGTGTTAGATTTTATTTTATTTTTTAAAATTTATTATTATTATTATTTTTTACAATAGTTAATACATTGCATAATGTTGTCTTCATCATAGTTGTTCAGAGTACAAGATGCAGAGATCATTTCTTGTCTAAACATCATTAGTACAGATCTTTCTTTTCACTGCACAAAGAGAAGGTAGCTATATGTGCAGTCCAATAGTCCATAACAGTAGTAGATTATCAGCTCATTTGGCATTATCAGGGGCTGTTGACTTGAGACTTTTACAATAGTATATTAATATGGCTTTCTTTTTTATAATAAGTATTAGACTTTAATTCTTTGCAGAATCCCCAAGTCTTTCATTTTTTTCAATTATTTTGGAATGTACTGTACTCTCTTGACTTTTTATTACATGTTTACTAGGATCACATCATATATCAGATGTGTTACAGAGAGACCTGGTGTCAGATTAATGCAATCTGCCCAACTTTAATCTTGTAGTCTTTTATAAATCAGTGTCCAGTGGGTTGAAAAATTTCTCCATCAATTATTGCAAAACAAGAAATGTTTCTCTTAATATCATAATTAAACCAAAAATTGAAAATAAATATTTAAAGTCATAGAATGAAAAACAATCAAATTACTAATAAGCAACACAACAAATATTAATAAGCAACAAAACAAAATCATTGATAAGCAATCAAAATGTTCAATTTTTCCTGCCTCTTAGTAACAGCCTAGGGCCAGCCAGTTAGCGCAGCAGATTAAAGCGACTACTTAGGCAGACACAGGGCCTGGGAGTTTGATCCCTGGCTGTGCTGACCCCACCCCCAGGGCACTTGGAGATGGCAAATGAGACTGGGCATGGTGGCACAGTCCTGCAATCCTAGCGCTTGGGAGGCTGAAAAACAGGAAGGATCACTACGAGTCAAATCTGTGTAGTGAGACCCTGTAGACTCTGTACTAAACACATAAAAACCCTAGCATATACACACTTATTTTATATGCTTTATACTTTTATTCCCAAAATATTTGAGTAGCATCTCTTGTCCAGGAAATACATGACCAGCTTATAGGAGTCAATGAACAGAAGCGAGTTGGAAATTGGGATGGCAACTGGGCTTCTATTTAGAAATAGATACTTTTTAAAAAGTCGGCACAATTTTATGTAGTTTTCAACTGGATTAGCATCTTTGGGAGGAATCACAGGAAAAGGAAACAAAAGGAAAACACTTCTGAAAGAGGAGAAACCTGAGGTGCACAGCTTCTCACTACATAATCCAAACCTGAACTTGGTCTAAGTCTGAATGCTTATGAAAGCACACACATCATGTAATGAAAGGAAGAAAATGCAGTGTAGATCCGGAGGCAGGGAACACGTTTTCAGCTGGTATGGATATGAGGGTGCTGGGAGGTTTCTGCTCATCTCTAGAAACTTCTGCTTCCCAACAAACTAAAGCCTATTAATCCCAGAATTTTATGTCCTTAGCTAGGAATTTTGTCTTATAACAAAATCCTAGGACAATTTGACTACTAAGCAAAGAGTGGCTTCGGGTGCGAGCTAGTTTATCATAATGTCTCCAAGTGTTGCTAAAGGACAGACAGAAATGATGAAGAATCTAGATCCTTATAAGAAGCAAAGTAGATGAGGATTCTACCTAACCTCAGCTAAATCTGTATTTGGCTGGAACCAAAGCAATTTCTAAATTTAAGTAAGATAGCAAAAATAAAACCCTGGAATGTCTTCAAATAACTAACCTGGTTTAACTTGCTGTAATACACCCCAAGGCCTGGAAGACTACAAACTTGGCCTCTATCTCTCTAGTTCATAGACCCCTTGATTGGGTTTGTTTTGAAAGGTCACTTAATTGGTACTCTCGTGTGGCAGTTTTAAGTTAACATTATCTTCACCTAGATAATGATAGCATTTTGAATGTGCTAAGTAAAACAGGAATTAACAAAATTCCAATGGCTTACTGAGATGATAAATAATGAACCATTTCAAGGAAGAGATCTCCCCGGGTGTGCGGAAAAACCTGGGGCAGAAGGCGAGCGTGCCCGGATGTGGAACTCTGCACAGGCATAAACAGGAAACTGAGCAACTCGCCTTTGGACTGACAGGCAGGCTGGGAATGGCTGCTCTAAAGTGGCCATAGTGACTGACCCTTGGCAAACACTGAAGCTCTTGCTTTGTTATGGTTCATTTTCACATTTGTAAGAAAAGGTTTTCAAAATCCTATCCAATCACTGTGAGATGTCTATGAAAAACACAATATATAGCAACAATGGACAAAACAGAACCATCTCCCTAATCCAAAATATAGAAATTCATATGATTCTTTTTCTTTCTTTTTAAAATGTATTTAGTACAGTGTCTACAGGGTCTCACTACATAGATTGGACTCGTAGTGATCCTCCTGTTTTCAACCTCCCAGGTGCTGGGATTACAGGCATGTGCCACCACGCCCAGCCTCAGTCACTGTCTCAGCACACTGCAGGGGTGGGGCCTGCACAGCTTTTGTTGCTGCAAAGCAAACCCCAGGCCTTGTACCTGTCTAAACAGGTGCTTTAGTCTGTAGAGCTGTCTGGCAGGTCCTCATATGATATTTTTCTGTGCTTCTCCTTTTTTATATTTTGTTTCTTGAAAATTAGAGGGTTTCACTATGTAGTTCAGAGTGGTCTCAAACTCAAGATCTCCAACCTGAGACTCTAAGTGCTAGGAAGCAGCATGCCCCACCTACTGCCATGTGGCATCCTTGCCCAGTGTTTAACAAAATCATTATTAGTGCGAAGTTTCAAACTCTTCAAGCTTCTCAGAGAGGGCTGTCCTATTTTTTGTGTATGAGTACCATTATGAGCACCAGGCAGAGGGTCTTGGGCTAACTCTTTATGGAAGATATATTTTTCTTATTTTTAATTTCATTTACTTACTTATCTACAGGATCTTGCAACACAGCTCAGACTCACAGTGATGCTCCTGTCTCAGTTTCTCCATGCCAGGTTACTGGACCAGCACGGTGCTCCCTGGCTTACAGGGCATGCAGGGCATGCAGGGCATGAGGTACCAGGGATCAAACTCAGGACCTTGCGCTTGCCAGACAACCACTGATGTTGCCGCATTATCACCCCAGTGATATATATTTTCTTTAAACTTCAGCCTAGGAGTGCAAACTTTGAACCTCATGTGATAATGTAAGAAATCCATATACCCCTGTAATACATAGGTAGGGGTTTGTTCCTTACGAAACTTAGTGAAATGATCTGATTTATCAGAACAGTGGTGAAGATGAGAGTTCCCCCCTGCAGTGGCCATGAGCCATTTTACTGCGCTCCTAGAGTCCATAGCAGTTCTCCTCACAGCAGACTTCAGTTCTGGCACAGCGTGTGGCACGCTCAGTACCCAGCTCAATACTCAGTCATTTCTAGAGACAATAAGACCAAAAAATCAGTGTCTGATCATTCATACAATCAGCTATTTAAAAAATTAATTAAAAACTGGAAACATGATAGCTTTAAAATGATTCAATGAATGATGTACAATTACTTGAAAATGCATAAAATGTAACTAGTATATGTCATAAAATTGTATTTAAACTATCTTTGTACAGATAAAATAATTATTTAAATTATTGAGCTCACACTTGTGAGGCTCTTTTCTGCTCTTATACTTTACATTTTAGAACAAATTACTAAATATATACTTTTGGTATTTACTCACTAATTTAGGTGTAGTGTAATAAAAGAAATTGATAGTGATTAACAACTTGACATCAGGGATTCTTTTCTAGATCTTCCTTTAACAAGAAATAAGTGGCCACCTATCTGAGTGGAGCCCTCATTAACAGCAATGACAAATATTTAATAATCCAGGTCATGCATCTAGATTTCGTAAGTAGATATTATAAAGAGGTCAAAGGAAGAAGACAGGAAAATGTAGGTCTATAGCTCATGAATGTTAATGCCAAAAAGACAGGAGCTAATATCACAAGGTTTCAGAGGAAAAAAACAAAACCATTACCAGGTAAACATCCTAGGAGGAGCCAATGAGACTAGAAGCCCTGTCTTCAGAGGCACATAGCCTTCAGCCCTCCATCCACCCATCCTGCAACCCATCTGTCCACACATCCATCCATCCTTCCATCTGACCATCCATCCACTCATCCATCCATCCTTCCATCTGACCATCCATCCACCCATCCATCCACCCATCCATCCACCCACCCATCCTTCCATCTGACCATCCATCTACCCATCCATCCACCCACCCGCCCATCCACCCATCCATCCATCTACCCACCTATCTATCTCTCCATCTACTCACCCATCCATCCACCCATACTCATCTACCCACCCATCCATTTATTCACTCACCCATCTACCCATCCACTCAGCCATCCACCTATCCACTCATCTATCCATCCATCCATCCTTCCATCTACACATCTATCCACCCATTCCATCCATCCTTTCATCTGACCATCATCCACCCATCCACCCACCCATCCATCCACCCACCCATTCACCCATCCATCCATCCCTCCACTTATCCATCCACCACTCTGCACATCCACCCATTGATCCATCCAGCCATCCATCTGTCAATCTATCTGTCTGTCAGTCCATCTATCCATAACCCTAGGAGAGCAGATAGTCTGCTTCGTTTATTGGATCCAGAGCTCTGAGTGTAATCTGTGATCAATACAACAAAACAGGGCGGGGAGGGGGGTCGTCTAACACGTCCGCATGTGCCCCAGTGGCTAATGTTATTCCATTTCCTAGCTTACTGCTTACGCTCCTTGCTTTCCAGGGCAGCCTGCGCAGGAGCAACAGGACTTGGGAAAGGCCGGCCTGAGTGTGGACGGAGCTGAGCGGCTCGGGAGCGACACAATATCAACTTCACTCCATGAAATCCTGGAAGTTGATGTAAACAGCTTTTAATAGCAGCGAACATTTGTTCGCTTTGTTTAGACCATCTGGATGTTCCATTGTGTTCAGTTCAACAGCGACTGCCGCCGGGTGACAGTTGATATATGTTAAGTGCGAGCAAAGTGCCCAGGCCCACTCTGGGGACCTTCAAGGGAACTTTTCGGTGTTTTGTGGAATATTCTGTCAGATTGCAGCTGAGTCGCCTGCATCCTTAGTGGCTGCATGCCAACGTCCTCCGGCTTTTTTATCAAAGGAGAGTTTTGCTTCTACTGTTTGAAAGGTTAGGGAAACTACGCCAAGGTTCTTCCAGGCAGCCCGGAGAGCGCGGGTGACAGGAGTGTTTTTCAGCGTAGAGGAGAGAAGAAAGGGTGCCCGGGATCCGGAGAGATTCGGGATGTGCTTGTTTAATATGCAACACGTCTGACAAACAAGCCGTGAAAAACCACAAAGAAAACCTACCCGGCAGCGTCAGCAGCTGGTTTGCAGAAAGGAGCGTTCGGTCCCGAAAGTGCGCTCTGCGCCGCAGTGCGATCCGCGCGACCTCTCTGGTCCCCGTGTCCCGCTGTGGCGCGGCCGAATCCCCGAGCCAGAGACGCGGCTGCGGACAGCAGCGCACCGACCGACGCCGTGGGCGTAAAGGTCGCTGCACGGTCGGTCCTCGCAGAGCAGCCAAGGGGCTTAGAAATCTGCCTTGGCCGCTTCGGCCGGCCTGGCGTCCCTGGGCCCCTGCGACCGGCTCCCCGGCGCGCCCTGGAGCCTGCTGGGCTGCCCAGGGACCCGCAGCTCTGGATTACTTCTTAAAACTGCTAGTTCAAAAATAGTTTAGAAAACAACATTTTGCTTTGCTGTGAAAGGCACAGAAACTAGATAGCGCGTGACGGGAAACTCGACCTCAGACGGGTGTTTGTATTGCGATCCTAGGGGTGGACCCTAGGGGCGCTGTACCCCTGAACTGCTTCCCCAGGCCCTCCCCTCCTTTTCTCTTTCTTTTTTCCTTTCAAGCCTCCAGGGGAGGGTTAATATGAGATCCTCCTGCCTTGGCCTCCCACAGGGCTGGGATTACCGGTGTGTACCTCGACGTCTTCCTGTTGGACACACGATCGCTCTAGTGCTTGGAATCCTGCCAAATCTCAAGGAACCGTGGAAATGAAGGCAGAATGTCCACATAGAAGAGAAGCCCAAGACTTGGGGAGCCTGAGCACATGGCTTAGCTCCATGTGGATCTTGTGTTTTCATTCTGTATCTTGGACAGCGTGAAACAGGGGAAGACGAGCCTCAGGAAAAGAGGGCATGTTGTGCTCATCTGTGAAATGGGGCTATTAACACTGGGTGCAGGTTTCTTCTACATAGATGGGGAATCGAAGGAGAAGGGGCTCCGTTAGGGCAAGGGACAGGGACAGAACAGGGGCAAGAGGGGAAGGGGAGGGTGAACATGATCCATGCACTGCCGTGTGTGGAGACTCACAGTGGAGCTCATTGGCTTGTGTAATTAACATGTGCTTGGGCCGGGGAGATAGCTTGGGGGGTCTAAGCACCTGCCTGGCAAGCACAAGGAGCTGGGTTCAATTTTCAGCACCACATGCCATGCCAACCCTGTGTCACACGGGCCACTGAAACCTGGTGTGGTGATGTACCCCTGTAATCTCAGTGCTGGGAAGACTGAGACAGAAGGAACACTAGGAGTCTAAGCTGCATAGCGAGCCTCTACACCAAATAAATAAAGATTAAAAAACAACAAACTTAAAAAATGAAACAACCCCCCACAATCATGTGCTAATAATGACAGTTTTTAATGGAGAAACACACATTAAGCTAACTGAGGTGGTTCCGTGTAGTAGGCTTGCCAGGCGCAAGCGAGGCTCTCGGTCCAATTTGTAAAAAGTAGTCAGAGCTAAATAATTTGTCTTTGAGATACTGTATTTTACCAAATTAAAGATTCTGAGTTCTAGCTATGGATTAATATGTCAGCAAGATAAACCTTCCAATGGATTCTGAAACTTGTCTGTCCTAATATTTTTCATGGTTTCAAATAGAAGAAATTCTATTCAATAGCTCAAAAATTAAAAGAACACAGAGATTACCTGAAATGCAATCTTTATTACTTCTACTAAATAACATTTACTTGCATATTAGTGTATAGCTGAGGTTAATTTTTTTAAGTGTCTGAAATAGCACGTGGCACACTACAGAAGCAGAATAAATGTTCACTGAAGGACCAAATTCTTATTGTAGAGCTGATGCACAGCTCTACAATACAGCAGCTTTGAGTTCCCAAACATCAAACACAGCCTTCGCAGGGAGTAACGCTATGAATTTCTAATTTGACAATTAACATAGCCACTACAAACTAATCAAGCAGTTAAGATTTTTCTGAAAGTATAGCTCCTTTTCATTAAAACTTGCGGAATTTTTCAAAGGATGATGATGTAAATGTGGAACAGGCGATTGTGATGGTGCTTTTGTTGTGTGGTACTAGGGACTGAACCCAGGCTTTTGCACCAGGTCGTGTCCCCAGACCTTCTGTTTTGTGTTGTAGTTTTAAGACAAGGACTCCCTGAAGTCACTGAGTACCTTAGACTGGGTTGAAAATCAGGACATCCCTGCCTCAGCCGCCCGACTTCGGGGACTGCCCACACTCACCACCATGGCTTAAGATATATATATATATATATATATATATATATATATATATATATATTCATCATCTCATTAAAAGATACTTGCAAGTATATTGTTTTAAAGGTTAACGGCAGTTGGATTGTTAGAATCACATTTGCTTTTCTGATCTACTTTTCCCCCTCTTAAATTAAACCGCCATCCATCTTGGGTGTTGCCTTTGGTTTTGGGTGTGTGTTTGTTTGTTGTTTTTTAAGACGAGGTCTCTCTGTGTAGTTCAGGCTGGTCTTGAACTTACTGTATAGCCCAGGTTGGCCTCAGACTGATGGTGACCATCCTGTCTCAGCCTCCCATGCACTGGTGTTAACAGGTGTGTACCACCACTTCCAGCCCAAAAATAATACGTTGCAGGATGGGATGGAACAAGTGGCTTCTGTGGCACTTCGTGTTTTCTGTTGACGGCTGTATCTCTTGTTCCGCCAGGTCTTCCGCCACTCTAATGTGTGTGGTCCTGGCTTCCAGTGGTTGGGTCTATGTCTCCTTCCTGGAACCCGAGACCTTTGTGACCACCTGACCCAGCAGTGAAGGTGTGCTGTGTGATTTCTGGGGCTGGATCTGCTTTTTCTTCATAGTGGAGAGTGGGCCCGGGGTCTAGTACATGCTGGCAAGTGCTCTGCCACTGTGTGACACCTTCAGCCCTTTTACTTTCTGAGACAGGCTCTCATTAAACTGCCCAAACTGGCCTTGGGCTTCTGATCCTCCTGTTTCAGCCTCCCAGGAAGCTGGGATTACACAAGCGCATCACCACAGCTGGCTCTGGGGATGGATTTTCACTGCTTTGCTTTCATTTTGTTTGTTGGTTTGTAGGCCTGTGGATCAAACCCAGGGCTGCACACACCACTGAGCTACATCCCCAGCCCCGAGGCCACAATTTTCAAATGTCATCTACATCTTATTCCCTTAGGACTTTTGCTGTGAGAACGTAGCCACGGTGCTGGAGTATGCCCCACTCTCCTGTGGGGAGGCCACCTGGGCCTCCCCCCGCTGTGTCCTCTGTACTAGCTCACCTGCCCTCTGGAGATTGCTTGGCAGGGGGTCCCCCAGCTCTCCTGGTTGCCCTTGCTAGTGTCATGAACTAGCTTGGCTCACACTAGACAGCAAGGCACAAATGAGTGAAGTCTTTGCTGTAAACCAATGCTTTGTAGAAGTACAATGCAGATACAGCTTGTAAGATTAGAGTTGTATGATCCCCTCCAAATATGTATGTTTGCAGTCTATAACATTTTGCTGAAACAGTTGGTAAAGCACAATTACTATGTATGGAGTTTAGAAATAATGGATTAATTTTTTATTTTTATTTTATTTTTTTGCGGAACCAGGGTTCAAACTCACGACCTTGCACTTGCCAGGCAGGCACTTGTGCTACGGAGCTGTCTCCCCTGCCCCTAATGGATTAATTTTAGTACTAAAAAATTACATTGACACTTTGATCTGATTGTTACATTTTACCCATAAAACGTAGTAACAATGTAGATGTATCCATCCTAGAAGCCAACCATAGTAGATGCAGTAAAACAATAATGTAGCTTTTAATAATTAGAGCACACAAAAATTATTACATCAATTGAGTAAACTGAGCCAAAGGTTAAAAAAATTATAGGATGTTTACCTGAGACCTTAAGCTTGGTAACTGATCAAATTAAAGAATAAAAATGGAAAAATACTTTGTAAACCACAAATTATCCAAAGCAAATAAGAGCTTTTAAAACACACACATATACTCACCATTTCAAAGTCTAACGGTTAGCTCCAGTTAAATACATATGCTCAGAACATTGTAAATAATACATTTATAAATTCATTAATCCTTTTTAAAATTCCAGACTAATGAAAAATAGTGCATT
>PVKN010005335.1:0-31050 GCA_004027915.1 Capromys pilorides | reverse complement strand
AGGAAGGAGTGAAGTGGAGGCAGTGCCGCTGGCCCTTGGGTAGCAGATTAAAGATGGATATTTTGTTTGTTACAATCAAGACCTCTGATTTCAGTTTTATAAATTTTTAAAATATTAATTATATTTTGGAAAGTGTGCTGAGGTGAACGCATTAGCTGTGGCTCCTGCTTAGATGGCAACTCTGGAGTGTTTGGCCCAGATTAGCTGCTGAGGAGGTTGGGCATTTTAATCCACCTTGTTAAGTTATTAAATTTTCTTTATTTACATATGGATCCCACTTTCATTAGCATTGTAACAGGTGCTCATTAACAATTTATCATTGGGGAGGCGGGGGTAAGACAACAGCTAAAGGAGACATTGCTACAAAGTTTACTCTTAATTACAGCCAAGGCTGCTGGAGGACAACAGGAGGTGGAGGCTCCCTCAGCTCCACCAGGCCTGAGGCTCCAGAACCACCGGGCCTGCCCTGCTCTTCTGGGTCCTGGGAGGAGCAGCTTGGTGGGAGGCGTCTGGACCCAAGCATGGTGCTGTGCTTTTGGGCTTCTTGTCCAGAAGCGAGAATCCTGGGCCGCATCCCTGAATCTCCTGCATCTCTGCCAGGTGAGTTGGGCGACAGCCTCGTTCCTGGAGCTTCCTGGCCCCTTCTCTAGCTCTTGCTTCGCCTGGGGGTAGGGTGGTCTGCAGGACCCTCTGGGGATGCAACTTAAGATTGCCACTCATGCCAACAATTTGTAGACATCCACTGCTCAGGACTGAGAGGGCAGACGTGGGCAGAGCAGGGGTCCTGCCCTCCACAACCCCTTAGAGAGCCAGAAGCAGTGGCTGGGCCTGGGAGAGGCCTTGCTAGGTGACCTGGCCTGTGAGCAGGGGAATGGGTGGCCCAGCTGCCAAGAGTCCCTTCAAGACCTCCGGGAGGTGTCATTAGCAGGCCTGTTATGATAGAGTCCAAGTGTCACTGTCATCTAGCACCCTGGAAGCAGGGACCTATGTCCTCTTTCCTTTGTGATTCTTCTGAGCTGCAGCTGAGTCCCCTCCTGCTGTCCCCATCTCTAAGCAGGCACCAAGGTGTGTGGTGGGGAGCCAGGGCTGCAAAGGTGGTCCACCATGTCAGAGCGAAGGGTGGGTGCAGGATGCCAGGCAAGAGGGTCCCTGGATATGGATTCTGGGCACAGAAAGTGCCCAGGGGGCTTTTCCTTAAGGTCCTCTCCCCTCTTCCTTCTACCTCCAGCAGGGGCCTATGTCCCTGGAGTCTAGGCCTGGGCACTTCACACTGTCCCCTCTGCTCTCTGTGGGGACAACATGCCCTCCAGGACCTTCAACCCCTGCCCCAGCCCCATCCAGGAAACTAAGATTCACAGAGAGGAAGAGGTGGCTGAAGGCCCCTTGAGAGGAAGTGGCAGTGCCAGGGCTTGACTGGCCCAGGGTCTCTGGAGGCTGGCTGTCTACCCTGGTCAACTCTTCTCCAGAGGAGCCTGGCAATGGGGAGAGGAGGCTGTGCAGCCGGGTGGGTGGGTGAGCGCCTGTCTCCTGCCATCCCTGGCAGAGGGCGCAGTAAGGTGGTTATGCCTAGTGCTCAACTGGAGGACTAGCCTCTCCTTTCTTGGCCCAGGGACTGCTGTACCTGCAGCCCAGGTGGGCTAGCTCTGCTCTCAGATAGGGAGGGTGCCTGTCACCTGTCCCACCACCTGCTCCACCCTGGGTGGGGGCCCCTGGGCAGCCAGGCTGTTCAGCACCTCCCACTTGGCTCCTTTGAGACATATTTCCAGGGTGTTTTCACGGATGGGGCTTTTAATATTCATTGCAGCACTGACAATTTTTCCTGCCTTGTAACTGAGAGCTGGTGACGGTTTTTCATTGTATCTTTGGACAGTTGGTTTATTTGGAGCCACTTAAGGCCTCAAAAGTGATTCTCTTTTATAATTTGAGAAGTTTCATAGGCTGAACATCAAAGTGATTGGCTGGGCCCCTTTTCCATAGTGCCCCTCCCCCTCCCCTGGCTTCCCCATCTACCACTTTCCTCAGTCCTCTGCCAGCATCCTTGAACCCCTGAGCCCTCTGGGCAGGTCAGGCCCTACGTTGCCTTTGCCCCAGAGTAGGGGGTGATTCCCAGAGTCTGGAGTTCATGAAGGATGGCGAGGTTGAGGAGGGGATGATTGTCAGCCTGAGGGGTTTGGTGGAGGCTCAGACCTGGTCAGTTCCTACCCATCTCCACCCTGCAAGGTGCATCTGAGGTCTCCGTTCACTCTTGGGGTAGAGCAGGGCCATAAACTCACATGGTCACAGAGATCTTGTGGATTGGTGGGATTGGCTGAGTATGTGAGTGGAAGAGAGAGCCCGCCGCACGGCAAACGGTTCATGCGCCAGGGCTGGAGATGGTGGAAAAAGAGGTGAAATGTCCATCCTGGTGGGTCACATTCACACAGTCATTGCTGCCTTGGTGACCCAGGGAACCTGGAAATTGGCCGCTCACAGGGACCTGCCCTCTGCTGGGGGGCCAGCCCTGCCCTGTCCCAGGTAGCCCAAGGTCACCCCTCAGAGAAGTGACAGTGTGAGGGCTGAGTGTTTTCCAGTGCCTCCTAAACTCTCTTGGGTTCCCTAGGGTTGGAAAGACTGCAGTCCAGTCCAGCTCTTGGCCTCAGAGTTGCCAGATGTCCGTACTTGGGAAGAGAAACAGAGATCTAGATCAGTACATGGATCCTCCTGATTTCCAAATGTTGGCAGGGAGTTTCAGAACATTAAAACACAGCTCTGTGAAGTGCTTAGCCACAGTAGTGCACTGAAAAATGATCAAAATGGTAGAGTTTATGCATATATATTTTATTACAATAAAAAATTGCCTCACAAGTACCTGTTGAGCAGATGCAGCCTGCATGGACACCTCCGGTCCAGACTGAGAAATGGTTGCATTTCCCACACTTCAGCATTGGTATGTGTCTCCTGGACACTGTTAGCCATGGATTTGTTTGACAAGAAAGGACCCATTGCTGTCATTGGCCCACTGGATCTCCAGGCATTGATTTCCACCTGGAGAACTCAGATACTGACCCCTGTCCCTGTGTCCCTTCCCAGCTCATATCCATGGCATTTCCTTCCCAGAATCCCCATTACCCACCAGGGATGTACCTACCTTGCTGCTTCCAGGGGTAATATGCACCCCACTCCTCTGTACTGTCACTACCACTGTGCTATTTTATAGTGTTTGCACTTTCAACTATCGCAAGATAAATGGGCACAATTATCCTGTTCCCAGCCCAGGAACATGTGGCCTGGCATATGTGGGGCCAGCCTCAGTAGAAATCCAAGAGCGCCTTCCCAGACAGCCGTCCCACACCCACCACCCAACGTTCCTGGAACAGCACCCCCTGTTTGCACAGACAGCTGGCGGGTTGTCAGATGGTATTACAATATTTTTACTGATAGAGAAAGTAATAAAAACACACATTTAGGTAGCATATTGCTGTTCTAGAGGGGCCAGGAAACCTAGGGAGAACTGGGTTTGTAGTAAATCCAGTCTGCTTTAACCACACTTTGAGGGCTGTGGGCTGGTAGCCAGGCTCTCACTTATAGTTGGTGTAGAGTGGGGTTCTTCTGTGAATGTTTAGGGGGCAGGCAGAGGGACACCCTAGAGAACCCTGGTGAGTGCCTTGCCCCTGGAAAACAGCAGATGTGGAACACCTGATAACTTTAGGGGATCCTTGAGGCCTAGACCAGGTGCAGTTGTGAATGTGGGCATGATGGTAAATGCCAGAACTGCCCCTGTGCCTATGGAATGGACTAAATGTCTCACAGGTGGGGAACTGCCCAGGGTCCATCCAGAGCTGGTGGCAGGCCCACAACTCCTGTTACCTGTTTCTCAGAGCCCCAGGATCCACACCCAAGATGCCCACAATATGAGGGCTTGACCTTGGGAGCCCCCTGTCACCTGTTCTGTGTGTTGTGGAGGGGCATGTCCTCTGCTGTGGGGTCTGTCCAGAGTCACAGCATTCAAATCCTCTTCCCATGGAGGGTGGAGAGTGGTCAGGCTGTTCCTAGCCCTGAAACTGAGGTTGAGAGGCAGGCAGAGGGCCTCAGTGGCCCCCCGCTTGTAGATGCAGAACTGAGCCTCAGAAAGGTTGAATCAGCTCAATTTTGCAGGTGACTCTAGGTCTCTGGCAGGTGCCCCTGGCACCTGGCCTCCCACCTTGTTACTCAGCAGCTGGGGTGCACCAGGAAGCAGATACCACCTGGTTCCTTGGGAAGTCGTAGGTGCCATGCTGATCAGTGCCATATCAGAAATAAGCTCTAGGGACAGGAGAAAAGGAGCTACTTTGTCTAGGTTTGCCAGAAAAGACCTCGCAGAGAGCCGAACCTGGTGACACCCACCTGTAATCCCAGCACTCTGGAAGGCTGAGGCAGTAGCATTGCAAATTGAATTGAGCCTGGACACTTTAGTGATTTCATGAGACCCTGTCTCAAAATAAAAATGGCTGAGGATGTAGCTCACTGTGAAGGCCCTGGGTTCAAGCCCCGTACTATAAAGGAAAAATGGGGGGAAAAAGGACCTCTCAGAGGCAGTGACACCTCAATTATAGAACAGGCCATGCAGAGTGCTGGGAGAAACTTTCCCAGCAGGGAGTAGCACGTGCCAGAGCCCTGTGGCCTGGCACAGTGGTGGGCCGTGGTCAGGGGAGGTGGGCAATTGCAGAGTTGGAGAGAGAGACTGGCCATGGAGGGCTGAAGGGGAAAGATTGTTCAGGGACACAAATAATAGGTAGGGAGATAGATATAGGGCTGGGGACAGGGACAGGTTGTATGGGGTTTTTAGTCTTCTAGAGTGGTGAGGTGCTGGAGGGGGACTTCCTGAAGGGGCACTTTATGGTCTGAGAGGCCCAGGGTACTAAGATTGGAAAGGAGCCTGTAGAGATGGGTCTGGAACCCAGATGGCCACTGCCGTCCTTCTCATGGGGCTCAGACCCCACCATGCATGTGTTCATCTGGGCCTTGTTCACCTGGGGGCTGGGCCGGGCCTCACTCCTTCTTATTTCCAGGCCCCCACCTGCCCTTGCAGCCCTGTCTTTAGGTATCCTGGGTCTGCCCTGTGCACAAGGCCTGAGGACCTCACTGTCCCCCCAGTAGCTGGCTGTCTTCTCCCTAGGCTATGTTCCAGGTATATGCTTCCCTCTTCCAGGCCTGGGAGCTAAAGGTCATGAGCTGGGTGGGGTCAGCCTCCCTACTTGGCTCAGTGGCCACTACATAGATTTAGGTCAGCTGGGCTGCACCTGACCTCACCTGGCCACACCTGCTGTCACAGCACGAGCAGGGGCTGGAGGACAGGGTCAGTGTCTAGCCCCAAGGGAGACCCGTGCTTAGCCAGCTGGAACCCACTGGGGCAGCAACTCTGGATGGAAGAGGTCACCTTGCAGCCTGGGCAGCTCCAGCAGGCAGCTTTCCTGCCCACCCTGAGGAGGGTCACAGAGGAGGACCCATCTGAGGCAGAGAAACACAGAAGCCTCCACAGTGCCTCCACACAGGGGAGCCTTCTGAGGAAGAACAGAGTGCTAAGAGCATAGCCTGGGCCTCTCCATTTGAGGCTCTTACGGTCCTGTGGGCCAGAAGTGACTCAAGCACCCTACCCCAAGACAGAGCAGTGTGAGCCCTAAGGACAGTTCAAGGCTGAGCTGGGATGCAAAGCCACAGTGTCACCTGGAAGCTGGAGCAGGCTCTGGGCACATCACTGAGTTCAGGTTGTGTCTCAGGAGGAGGATGGGGCCTCGGGAAAGTGTTGGACAGAGGCTCTGTGCCGAGACCACAGGGGCTAGCAGACCTGGCCTGCATCCCTCTGGCTGGGTGGGGTTATGGAGTTGTCACAGCCAGATCTGGTTCCTCTTTTGCTACTGGACAGCTGGGAGCAGGACAGGGGTGGCCCTGCCACTAAGTGAGGTTGATACACTCAGGGCCCAAGAAGCTGGACGGTGATGACGGCTGGACCTTGCAGAGGTCTCAGAGGGACAGCAGGCCACAGGGCCTGCAGGAAACACCTGCATATGTTGCTTAGGAGGCTGAGAGAAGGGCTGGCATGGGTCCCTGAGCCTGTGCCCTTACCCCTGCAGAGGGCCTCCTGGAGATATGGCAGGAGACCAGGCCTCTGAAGCCTCGGGACCCCAAGAGTCCCCTCTGCAGCTGCTCCAGCCCTCCCTACTGCCTCAGGGGACATGGGGGTGGCATGGCAGGGCTGTTTGATTGTGTCGATGGAAGATGATTTTCAAGGTGAAATTTCTAGTCCAGTTGAGTCACTTTCGTTCAAGGCAACGCGCAAAATGTCATCTCCGCCCCGTTCTGCGCGCAACGTGCCGCTCTCCCGTCGCATTTAAATTTACTCTACTTTCCCTCCCTGACACCTGTTTAAATCAATATCTTCCTCTCCAGGTCGCGGGGAGAATGTGCCCGGCTCTCCACACAGCGCTTCTCAAATCCACTAAAATCAACACAATAATTGAAATATTTTCAAGCTGATTACACCGCAGCCCGAGGCTAGCCTGGTTGCTAAGGGTGAGCTCCGCGGTTGCTAGGGGGAGTAAATCATCTTGCATTATTTGATTTTTGTTATAGATATGAAACCGCTACTCCCGCGATTAAATGTCTCTCAGCCTAACACCTATGGGACCTGGGGAGAGAGGAGAGAGGGGCTCCAACCTTGACCCTGTCAAATAAATATCTCTAACTTTTCCTGTCCTCGGGCTTCCCAGCCAAACCTGTCTGTAGGTTTTTTTTCCCTTTCCTTCCCTTACCTGACTTTAAATAACAAAGCCGTGAGGACCAGGAGATGAAAGGAGGGAAAGCCGTCTGTTCTGTGAACTGGCTCACTCTGCTCTACAGAAACCTCTGCCACCATCCCAGACCAGGCATGATGGCACAGGTTGGTGTCATCAACAACTCTGCAACACAGGCCATCAGGCCCAGTCCTCTTCTGCCCTGTGCTCAGGCCAGGCCAGCTCCTTCAGAGCTCCTCAGAAGGTGCTGTTCCTGGCTCCTCCTGAACTCCTGCTCTCCCCCAAGTTCTATATACTCCTCAGCCTTGACTGGCTGGTCACCCTCAGTTGCAGAGGGTTGAAGCATCCTTTGTTATTATCCTATTGTCCCCAAGTTCCAGGATGGAGAAACCAGAAGGGACAGGAAGAGCCAGACAGAGGCCCAAGGCAGTTGAGGGCCTGCCCAGGCCCTGGGGCTGGCGTCTAGCGTGGGTCTCCTGTTCTCCCAGCATGGCTGGCCCTCCAGCAACCTCCAGCCGTGCCAGGCAGAGTCCCTGGCCAGCACCTGGGAGGAGTGGGTGTCCCTCCAGCCAGAGCCACAGCCACTGAGCTGTGAGCACTGCTGTGTGGAGCCGGCTGTCTGGTGGCAGGTGGGCAGGCAAGGCTACCCAGTGGGACCCAGCCAGCTGTTCCCGTGAATGAATCTAAGTAAATTAACAAACACACACAAACCTGTCACTTGCATCATTCTCAATGACTCTAAGTGCTGGGCTAGGCAGAGCCCCTCAAGAGGTAGAAACAGTCCTGGGGAGGATAAATATGTCCCTTGCTTCTTCAGAGCAACTCCAACCCTGCCCAGAGCCCTCAGACCTTTGTCTCTCTCCTGGGAGCCCTCAGTTGGTCTCATGCTGGTCTGTGTTAGGGGCTGGATTCTTGCCTAGCCCCAGGTCACCAGGGCAGTGCCCAGGCTGCTGTTTGGGGCATGGAGCCCTTGCTCTTGGTATCCCCAAGCCCAGGGTCGTGTCCCATGGTCTCCTGCATATCCCACTCAGTAGGTTGGTTCTGGGCCAGCTTCTTAGATGCCCAGTCCACCTCTGGCCACCAGCTTGTCACTCTGGATAATGATACCAGCTTACCTGTGGTAAGCAGACTATGTCTGTCTTCCCTCCCTTGAGAAATGGCCTGTTGGCATTGCCAGTTTCACAGTGAGGTTCAGAGTCTGAGGTGACAGGTGCCAACCTACGCCACTGGGCTCCAACACAAGGCTGACCTCTTCTGGAGGTGCCCATGGTGTGACATGGAGCCTTGCCCTGCTCCTCACCTGCTGCTGGATGTCCCTTCCCTACTTGTCCTTGTCCAGCATGGGGGAGTAGGTTGGGGCCAGGCTGGTGGTTTGTGCATTGTTGCTGTGAAGTAGATGCATACATCCTGAAGCCCAGCCTGCCGCTGTGTGTGGGGGATTCCCAGGCCCAGGAAGGGGCGGTGCTGAAGGTGGCCTGACAACACCTGTGTTATGAGCCCCAGGCCTCCCTGGTTGGTTCATCAGAGCACTAACTACCTCTGAATATGTTACATACTCCTCTCTGATTATAAGTTGCCCACTAAGCTGAGCATTGTGGCCCTTGCTTGTAATTCTAACACTCTGGGAGGCTACAGCAAGAAGACTGAAAGTCTGGAAGATTTAGTGATTTAGAGAGACCTTGTCTCAAAATTTAATTTTAGTTTTAGTTTTTTAAAGAAAGAGGTGCTGGGAATGTAGCTCAAGGCAAAGGCCCTAGGTTTAATCCCCAGTACTAAAAAAAAAAAAAGCCCGTTGAGGAATACCTGGAAAATACACAAAAGCACAGAGAAACAAATCTTAGAGAACCATATGGAGTTAACTCAAACCTAGAATAATCCAGAACGGTAAAGTCACCTTGTCTGAGGCCTTGGGAGGCTGGTGTAGAGTGGGACAGGGCTAATGGGCATCAGGAAGGGTAGAGATCTGCCCTGAAGGCTTGGGGTGGGAGCTGTAGCCCCTCACCAGATCCAGCTGACCTGGGTCCACCTGCCCCCTCACTCTGATCTGGTACACTCTGAGAGCCATCAGCTGCCCCTCCAGGGGCCAAGGAAGTGCTGCCCACACCACAGAGCTGGCATCTGAGTCCAGGCCTCTTCCTGGACATACCTGGGCAGTGGCTTCCTCCTTGCTGCAGGTCAGGAGGGGCAGATCACACTGGGCATCTGTCCTGATCCACCTGGATGCCTTGGGGCACTGCCTGGCAGGCGGGGTGGGTCATGGAATGTGGAGCCTCCTGGTGAGAGGCCTACAGGGTCCACCATCCCTGCAGCCCTGAGCAGAGCCCCCTTCTGGATCTTCAGTTTCCCTTTCAGAGCTCCTAAGGGCCTGAGTGAGAGGAAAGTACTGGGCACCCAGCATTTCCTGCCTAATGACCATTATTCTGGGGTGTTCCCCGGAGTTGTGAGGCACAGTGGGGCCCTCTACCTGGAATGCTATTCTCCAACCCTGCTCATCCACCATGGTTGGCTCTATCACTGTCTCTTGGGGGCTCTGGAGGGCAGGGAGCCACCTCAGGTCATTATGAGGTTACCTAGAGCCAGGCACCAGCCTGGTATTGGGAAGTCCTTATCAGAAACCTTAACACAGGGCAGTGTCTTCTCTCCTCCTATCGCTGCCCAATCTGAGGTCAGCTCTCTGGACAATAGAGGGCATCAGCTCCTGGCCAGGGGAAGAGACCCTGTACCTAGCCTAAGGCCCCTGTGACAGTCACTCTGGATGACCTTCAGGTAGACTAGAGTGGGGCTGGTCCTAGATCAGGTTTATTGGAGCAACCAGGGTTTCCTGTATTACAACTATGGCTTCCTGGCCTGGGAGCATGAGTGTGTATGCCCTGAACTCTGGGCGTGCCTTTAGCAACAAGGTACATCCAAGATATTTGCTTCCACAGACACAAGTGAGCCAGCCCAGGCAGACCTTCCTGGACCAAGACCAGTGTATGAATTAGCAGTAACTGAGCAGGTGGGTCAGGCCAGGCCAACAAGAGGCCCCAGGCTGACGTGCGATGGGCTTTGCCCAAGTCGCTAGAGAACAACACTCAGCTGGTCAATCACAGTAGCTGTATTGGGCTGTGGCACTGGGCACGGCCTGTGGACTCTGGCAACCAGGGGATTGATATGGCTTGGGTTTGGATGTCCGCCCAAAGCCTCATGTGGTCATAAGTGGAGCTTTTTCAGAGATGGGACAGAATTCTGTCCCAGTCGAGAGTGTGTGATTGATTCATGGTGCCATGCAAGGATTAAGGTGGGTGATTACTAAATCGATACACTGATGGGCTTGGCACCACCCTGATCCTGGTAGTCTTCTCCCTTGTTGCTGTCCTACCTTCTGCCCACCATGAACAGTTTCTCCTCTGCCATGCCTTCCCCTGCCTTAGAGCTAGCTGGTTATGGACTGAAATCTCTACAAACTGTGAGCTAAATAAACCTTTCCTCCTCTAACTTTGGTTATCAGGTATTTTGTCTCAGAAACCACAAAAGTGAGGCAGGGACTTCCTAGGAAACCTGTCTCCTGCCCTAGGCCCAGGCCAGCCCTTAGCCACCCTCTCAGCTGGTGTCTGCCCTCTAGACTGGAGGACCCAGGTCTTCCTGCTGCCAGCCCAAATACAGACACAGTTTTTCAGATCTGTCCTGGGACCCTGGCTTTGGCCTCGGCCCATTCTGTCCCTGTGCCGCAGGTGCTTCGGGCCTTGGAAACATCCAGGGAACTCTCCCCAAGAGACCCCAGAAGGCCCCGGAGCCTGTTCTGTTTACCAGGCGACCACTGCCTACGCCAGGCTGGCCACTGGGACCCTCCATGGCCATTCAGCAAAGCCATCTGCCACCAGAGCTGCGAATCTCCGGGCAGAAGCTGTGGTGACAAGCTCCAGCGATGTCAGTGCAGTTATCAACAGAACGCAACATCTGCCTGCCTGACACCAACAATGGTGAGCCATTTAGTCACCCCCCACCCCAGCTGCAGACAACAGCTCCCTGTATTATATTTTCTCACTCAATTAGCACCACCGTCCTGCTGAAATGGAGGCCAATTTACCTATAATGACATCATTGTTAGGGAAGTGGCCGGGCTGGGCTGTCACCAGGCAGTAGAGACAGGTCCGTCTCTCTCCACTAACCCTGACAGGGAAGGGACCGGCCAGGGAGGGAAGGAAAGGGGCGCCCAGGCGGCCTATCGGCGGCCACCCCGTCACCTCCGACCACAGACATTGTTTCCGACAGTTCTCAGGAGCAGTGTGGCGGAAAATTGAGTCCAGATTCATTAGGTTTTTCAGTGTGCCGCTCAAGTCAGTTAAATTGATACATTTCCTAACGAAATTGAAGTGCTTTGTGCTGCCAGCGGAAAGCCGGGTGACCCGCCTCGGCCCGCTGAGCAGCCGAACGAGCTGACGGATCCATTAGGCGGCTCCTAGCCCCAGCCCCTCTCCCTCCATTCCTGGTCAGCGCTGTAAATCTCCGCCAATTTCAGGCCTAATCATCATTATAAACCTGCCTGGGTGCAGCTCCACACCGCCCCCGCAATGCGCTCTCAAACAGCCCCCCGCAGGCTGAGCACCCGCCTGCGGGCTCAGCATCTCCTTGCTCAAGGTGGGGCTGGCTCAGGGACACCTAGCAGAGGGGCTCTGGGCAGGAAGAGGGCCAGATCTGAAGGTGCCTGCTGGGCTCCCCAGGGAACTGCGTGCCCACTAGACAGATGAGGAAACTGAGGGGAAGGGAAGGGAGGCGCATGGAGTTCCAAGGGTCACCGGAAAGGCCAGCTTGCAGCTAAACTCTACCTTTTAGTGGAGGTGAACGGGGAAGCCCACAAATGCACAGGGGCATTGTGATCACATACCACCCTGGAGAGCCACCCAGACTCAGGGACAGAGCCTCCCAGCACCTGGAAGCCTGATCCTCCCTGCTCCCATCAACACTGCTCAAATTGGCATCCTGTGTTGTTTTTTCCTGCAGCTTGGGTCAGAACCCAGAGCCTTAGCATTGCTAGGCAAGAGCTCCCCACCAAGCTGCACTCCAGCCCTTTCCACTCGCAGGGGAGCTCCATGGAAATGAAGCCCACACAGGGTCTCTTCCCAGCCTGGGTGGCTTTGCTGAAGGTAATGTCGATGAGAATTGTCCACATTGTGTATCTGTAGCCAGACCCTTTTTTACTGCTGTGTAGTATTCTACACTGCATCTGACCAGCAGCCCACTTACCCTTTCTCTTGTTTCCAGTCTGGGGCTATTATGAGTATACCTGTTGTAAGCATTTATTTGTGACTTCTGGTGCCTTGAGCTCTTTCTTTCTTTCTTTCTTTCTTTCTTTCTTTCTTTCTTTCTTTCTTTCTTTTTTTCTGTGTCTTTCTCATTTATCTGGTTTGCAGTACCGGGGATTGAACCCAGGGCCTTCCCAATGAGCAACAACTCCAATCCATTTCTATTTTTCTGTCCAGAGCCTCATTAAATTGCCAGGTTGGGCTTGAACTTGAGACCCTCCTGCCTCAGGCTCCAAAGTAGCTGAGACTGCAGGCATGCACCATGTCTGACTTACAAACACCATTCCTTAAATTTCTGGCCCCCGATTCCTCCCTCATTCTTTTACCTCTTTGTCACGGAACTGCCTGGTGAGCTTTGCCAGCACAGAGCCTAGTCCTCCTCTGCTCCCTGCTCTATCCCTCCCTTCCCCTTGGAAGACAGGAAACATGAACAGGCAGAGCTGGATGGCCTCTGTGTGTGGCACCTCAGTAGGTGAGGGGTAAGCATGCATGCGAATGCCTGGGGCTCGTGTTCTCACACACGCCCTCCCAAGGGACTCAGCTGGGGCTGTGGGCAGAGCTGACCCAGACCTTGCCTGACCGGAAGCAGTTGGCTCCCAGCTGGGCTGGAGAGGAGAGGAGCCTAGAATGTATCATCCAGAGAATAAATAGGGAGGCTCAGAGGACACGGGACACATCTAGAGACTCGGCAGCCAGCCCGGAGGGCTCCCTATGGTCACCTCAGGACGATGTGAGCATCAGAACTCATCATAGGGCCAGGGTGGTGGCATACCCTCATAGTCCCAGGAGTCTAGGAGGCTGAGGAAGGAGGATCTCAAGTTCAAACCCAGCCTGGACAACTTAGTGACTTAGTGAGACTGTCTTAAAAAATAAAATAGGTTGAAGATATAGCTCAGTACAAAAGATCCTGTATTCAGTCTTCAGCAAAAAACACACCCACACAGGCACACATACACACATTGATAATGGGAAGATAGCTATGAGATAAAATGCCCACCAGGAGTCCCCTGTGATTGAGATATATAGTGAATAGATAGGTAGGCAGGGGTATCTGGGAGTCCCTGTTTGTCAGCATCCTGGGAACAATATAGCCAGAACTAATGGGTGTTAACTCCAGGTCTGTCTGCAGAGGAGTGAGTGGACACTACGTCCACCTTTTTCTCAGCAGACATATGTTCCTATGCATGAGGGAAATGACACTGACCCCAGAATCAGGGCAGGCCCTATGTGGCCATATGACCACCTGAAAAAACACCGTACTTGTGATCAGCCTGCATGTAGGAGCTCTGCAGAAGGCCGTGCCAGACCGTCCAGCAGGGCCAGAGCTGGGGGTGTTAGGCTGAGAACTCCGAGCTTCGGGGCCAGCCCCTGGATCACTGCCCCAAGTCCTACCTTGCTCCTACAGGCCACACTGGCTCCCTTCGGGGCCTGCTGGGTGGCACCAGCTCATGAAGCTGGCCAGGCCCCACCAGCACCACTGGTAGCAAGGACTGTCTGGGTGGGATGAGCCTTCCTGGCCAGTGTCCTGGGGGTAGTGCCAAACCATGCACCCTCCTCTTCCCTGTGGACCCCAAGCCTTGCTTCTTGCTGTACTGAGCTTCATTTGGCCGAGGCAGAGCTACAACTCCAGAAGAAGACATTCTGGGGCTCTGGGAGGATGGGGATGGAGCGGGGCACTCCTGGTGGGCGCAGGATTGTGGAGCTGTCCCCACAATGGCCACAGAGTGTGAAACCATGCCTGGTCCACAGTTCAGTCTGGAAAAAAGTGTAGATGGGCTCGTTACTACTTTTCTTTTCCTTTTTTTTTTAAATTTTTTTATTTTATTTATTTGTTTGCTTGTTTGTTTATTTGTTTCTTTATTTACTTATTTTATGGCTGGCTCAGCCTGCCTTGGTGGTGGGGCTGGCGCAGCATGTGGTGCCGGGGATCGAACTGCAGTCCCTGCAGTTGCCTGAGCTTTCCTAAGCAGGCGCTTTAGACCACTGAACCATCTCGCCGGCCCTCGTTACTACTTTTCATGTTGACCATATTCAAATGATTGCATTTGGGAATGGTAAGTTAAATAAAACCCGTTCTTACATCACATCACCTGTGTTTACTTCCTGTCTTACCCTCACTGCATCTTCCAACTGGCTTCAAGTAGAATTAAAAAAAAAATACCTCAAAGTGACTGTGTCACTGCTTAAAACCCAGTATGCCAATCATCTAAGTGTGTCGTGTAATTGGCACCAAATGCATTGAGCCACACTCTATACCCACTGCCCCTACCTAGTTCCAGAACATTCTCATCTCCCCCACTCTGGGACTCATACTCACCTGCAGTTGCTCCCCTTTCCTCTCCCCAGCCCTCAGCAGGTGCACATTGGTGTCTTTCTCTGACTTTGCCTATTCTGGACAGGTCACATACATGGGACCCTGCAGTGAGTGGCTGGCCCTCTGTGACAGCTCCTTTTACAAACATCATGTTTTCGTGCTTGCTGTAGTATGCTCAGAGCTTTGCTCCTTCTCATGGCTCAGTAATATTCTTTTGCACAGATAGACTACATCTGTTTATTTGTTGGTCACCTGGGGGCCCCTGGAGTTATAGTTGCAAATGTTTGAGAATACCTGTTTGTATTGCTGTTCTCCGTGGTTCTGTTAAAGTTTTGAGTGTAAAAGTAGAACACAGAAAAACAGAACCAGGACTCAGCCTGGAGCTCTGTGGTATCTACCCTGAGAGATACCAGGACTGCATCAGGACATGCCAGGGAGCCACTGGGTTGCAAAAGACACCTCTGGGGTCGGTGAGATACCTCATCGGCCTAAGCACCTGCTTAGGCAAGTGCAGGGACCGGGGTGATCCTCAGCACCACATGCCACGCTGATCCCACCCCGGGTGGGATTCTATAATCCCAGTATTGGGGAGGCTGAAAATAAGAAGATCACTACAAGTCCAAGCTGCATAGTGAGACCCTGCACCAAATACATAAAAAGAGACACCTCTGCCTCAAGAGTACAGCACTGGAGCTGTGTCCTCAGGGGCAATTTAGCATTGACAGGTGATATGGCCTGGAGTAGCTTTGTGAAGTTTTAGGGCCTGGGACCTCAGAACAGGGGATAGCTGGCAGTGGCCCAGGGGACATCAGGAGGCTCTTGTAGGAGACTCTTGCAGGAGGCTGATGGGCAGTGCAGGCAGAGGAAGAGGCCGTGTTGCTCAGGGCTGCTGGGCTCTTCCCTGCGTGGCTGCTGGCCTGGGAAGTGAGGAGCCTGGAGCCGGACCTGGCTGCCCTCTGGCCTCCTCTCTGCCTCCTCTCTGCATCTGCAGCTTATGAGGGCCCTAAGGGCACCCCACCTCTCACCAGTCTACAGAGGGAGCTGGCACTGAGCCTGGAGTCCTGGGTCCCTGAGGGGCACCCAGATACCTGATGCCCAGAGCCTCCATGAGCTGCATGGTCCTCCTCTAGGTCCCGGAACTGAGGACCAGGGTCTGGGATGACCCCTCACCCTGCTCCAGCCTCAGTTTCTCTACCTGTCACATATCTGTGGACAGTGCCTATGGATGATGGGGCTTCTGAGGCTCCTACTGGCCAATGGCCCCAGAACTTGGTTCTGAACAGCGGAGTCCAGTGGCACAGTATGTGACTCCCAGTCCCACCAGCATGAGGTAGGGCAGCAGTGACCACCACACTCTGCCCAGCTCCTCAACAACTGGTTCCTCTGAGACTTTAAACTCAAAAGCAGGTCAAGGACCTGGGATTTGGGGTGTGTGTGTTAAGACATGGTGAACACTGGGGGGAGCAGAGGGTCACCTGGGCTGAGCCTCATCCACTTCAGGTCCAGGTTCTTCTGTTAGGTAAGGGGACCCTTCCCTGAGGTCAGGGCCTGCCAGGTGCCTGGAACAGCACTGTCCAGCATAGTAAGAGGTGAGACTGGCTGATGGCTCCACAGCACTTTGGACTGGTCTCTGTCCTGACCGTAGTGTGCGTTCTGGAGTGACCTGTGGCTCCAGGGTGTAAGCTGTAGGGAGGTCGCTACAGGATCTCTGAGGTCCCAGGCCATCCTGGCTAGGATAGACTATGGGGGGAAAGGGGTGAGCGTCTCACCTGGGGCAGCAGTAGCCTCAGGCAGACCTGATCTGGAGGGGCCATTAGTCTGTTCCCTCCCCGCCCCCAGGTGGACACTAGACATGTACAGAGACATCCAGATGGAGATTTATGGTTTTGGTGAGAGAAGTTCTCGCTTGCTGGCCCGACAGGGTGGAAGTGATATTTCCCATTGAAGGGAAGCGCAAAAGCTCTTAACAAATCGATAGCCGCACCAGGTCAATAAACCACAGAGCCTTTGAGGGAGGTGGGACAGCTGCCTGGGCTCTCGGACTTCACCAAGGATGGAGTCTGGCCCGGAACAGCCCTGCCTGGCCTGGCCCAGCATGCCTGGGTTCATGGGCTCCAGCCAGAGAGGCTCATTCTGTCTCCTCTGGGAAAGGCAGAAACTTCCTAAGTAGACATAGGGACAGGGATGTCACTTTTGGACCCACATTCTTCCTCCAGCTGGAGGTCTCCAGTGCAGCCACTTCACCCCTCTGGCCCCTGTCACAATCCTCTGAAACCCTACACACCAGCCCCTGTCCCCACACCTGCCACCCCAGATCCCAGATCCCAGCTCAGCCTGACTCTCTAACACCAGGGCCCTTCTCAGTTCTCTCCACTTGATCTCTAGGCAATGGCTCCATTTCACCAGTGGACACTTGGGGTGGAAAGAGGTACACTGGTGGAAAGGTGGGGACAGAGCTCTCAGCAAGTGGCACTGAGCAGAGAAAGAGTAGCTGTGTGAGGGGGCCCTGGGGGCCCCGGAGTGTGCTCTAGGCAGAGGAAACAGCATGTGCAAGGGTCCTGTGGCAGGAGGGAGCTGTCCTTGATTAGGCAAGACAGTAAGTGAGGGGACGAGGTGACCTCGGGGACCCTTGGGCCTGCTGAGGGCTGAGGTCTCAGCTGGGGGCACTGGGCATCTCTGAAGAGCACTGGATAGTAGTGTGGGACCCAAGTGACTTGTGGGCAGGGCTACTGGCAGAGAAAGGGACTGGGGCAGAGGAGGAGGGTTCAGGACTTTGCTGAGAGGAAGGTCGCCTGTGGGGGGGCTCCCCTTATGAAGGGTAAGGATTGCATTTTGCTCTATGATGTTGCAGGCGCCTCTCTATAGCCCGGCAGACAGGCAGCCACAGAGCAGGGAATGTTTGTTTTCTGGCAGCCACATTTTAAAAAGAAAAAAAGAAGGAACAGCTAAAATTCATTTGAACCATGCATTTAATTTACCCAAAATATAGCAAGTATGTTTCCACAGGCACATGTCATCAACACAAATCTCACAACCTCCTTGTGCCACTCCTCCAAGATTGCTGTCATTGGACATGGAGTCCCCAACTGGCACGAGCTATGGTCCGACAGGACTGTTGTGCGTTTAATGGTGATGCTTTTTTTTTTTTTTTTTTTTTACTGTATTTAGGACAGAGCCTTCAGGGTCTCACTATGTAGATCAGACTTGCAGTGTTTCTGCTGTTTTCATCTTCCCAAATGCTGGGATTATAGGCAACACCACCATGCCCAGTCTAAATCACCATCTCAGCGCACCCCATGGGCAGAGCTGGCTTGGCACACTGGGGATCGAACCCTGGATGCTGCACTCTGCCTAAGCAGGTGCTTTAGTCCACTGCACTATCAGGCCAGCCCAAATGGAGATACTCTTAATGTTATTCAGCTTTTTGTTTTCAGTACTGGGGGTGAAACTTGGGATCCTTGCACTGAGTTACATTCCCAGATCTATCTATCTCTCTCTCTCTCTCTCTCTCTCTCTCTCTCTCTCTCTCTCTCTCTCTCTACAGTACCAGGGTTTAAACTCAGGACCTTGCGCTTGCTAGGCAAGTGCTTATTCTATTGACCTATCTCCCTGTCCTCTTTTTTATTTTTTATTTTATTTTATTTATTTGAAAATAGGGTCTTGCTAAGTTGCTCAAGCTGGGCTTGAACTCACCTCCTATCTCTTTTCCCTAGAATGCTTCAGTTTCAAGTGAGTGCCACCATGCTCAGTTTGTCACTCAATTTTTATCAATTGCAACAGAAAGTTCAGTTCCTGGATCATAGGACTGTGTTTTGGGGGCTCAGGTGACCACAGCTGGCCAGGATGGTGCAGTCGAGCTCACAAGGGTCCAGCTGCAGTGGCATCCTGGGGCACCCACATTTAGGCGTAGGCCATTCATCTGGAGAGGAGGGTGGAGCACAGGCCCTGACCTTGTTGGGGGAATCCAGGATGTAAGAGCTGGAGATGACCACACTGGCAAGGATGGAGTCAGGGCCCAGAGAGGCCTGAGGGTGCACAACTGGGCTGTGATGTGGTAGCCACTGGACACCAGGTAGGTGAGGGGTGCTGCAGGCTGGGGGACAGTGAAGTCTCAGCTGGAAGTCTGAAGGCAAGAGGAACAGAGTGACAGTGGTGGTGCAGGGGGACTATGGGCACCTCTCTAGGTTCTCCATCCCCTGAGACCAGGTCCCCAGATCCCAGCTTTATGACCTCAGCTGCCCTGACTTCTCCCCAATGACTGGTGGGGACTATAGGAGCTGGCCTGGGTCAGCTGGGCCTCAGTGTCCTCCCTGTCCAATGGGCATCTAGATGGGCACATGGGTAACCTGCAGGAAGACAGCACATAAAGGACCTGTCTGTCTCCTTGCAAACTGTATGGAGCTGTGCCCATGCACACGGAGGGCAGCTGGTCTGTCCAGGCTGAGGGACTAGGCCTGCCCCATCTTCCTCTCCAGCCTGTGGAGGGCATGGCTGCTTGCCCAGCTACCCTCTGGGGAGGCCATGTGACCAGGACATGCTCTGCTTCCCATCTGGCCTGGCTGAGATTCTCTCGATGGTCCTGCCCTATTGTGGCCCTGCCCCCCAGACAAGGAGTGGCCATCACAGCCCTCAGAGACAGGGACTGGGGGCCCTATGCAGTGGCCCCATTGGTCTTGACCACTCGGCCAGTCAGACCTGAGGGTGAACCCCAGACTGTATGTGGGCATCCAGAGCCACACCTGCCACCAAAGAGGCTCAGAGGAATAGAGTGCCTGCACAGGTCACATCCTACGTACAGTGGGCAGGGTCCCCAGGATGCCCTGTAAAGCCAAACCTCACGAGGCCAGATCTGCAGGGCTGCTGAGAGGAGTCCAGGCCAACTCCTTCCAGGGGACATGACAGGTCCTGCAGGGATTCCCAGGGTGTCTCCTGGACACCTTCTCCTTGGCTCACCTCACCTCTTAGCACCTACTCTGTACTGGGCATTTAAAGGGAATGCGTTGGGTCTCTACTCATCCAAGGAGGCTGACACTTTTTCTGTCTCCATGGTGCAGGTGAAAAAACAGGCTCAGATGAGTCCTGGCTCCACCATGACCCCTGAGCCCATCTTTCCCAGGCCCCTGATGGTGGTGAGGCTCTCCATTTGGTTTCTCTCCCCTCTGTCTTCTTGCTCTGCCTGCGGCAGCGAGATCTACCAGCCCCCTGCCCACCAGCTTGTGCCAGTAAGCTTGATTCCTGGAAGCAATAAGAAGGCAGACGGCTCTTCCTCTGGTTGCCCTGGAGATGCCAGCCGAAGCCGCCTCCTTGCCCAGCTGCCAGAGCCTCGAGGGGCCATCTATGCCCACATCCGCCATTCAAGGCTCCTGTAATTAAATACAGCAAACCATGGAGCTGGGTGCACTGTCCATGTCATGGATGAGGAGGTGAGAAGTTGCGGATGTCGAGGGCGTAGCCCCAAGATCCGGCCTCTGCTCCACTGGGCTGGGCTGGGGGAGTTCTCGCTGGCCAGCCTCCAAGTCCTACCCTGAGCTGCGGCTGGTACCCTCCTGTCCCTGTCCCTTGAGACGATCCAGGAGGGCAGGCATGACACCTACTGGCGCCTGGTCACAGCCTGTGGCGGGAGTCTGGAGAGCTGGCAGGAGGCTCGGCCCTAGGCCAGCTCCCACCTCCTCAGCAGAAGCCGAGGGCGCCCAAGGATGTCCTCCTGGCCGGATTAGCTGTGCCCACACTCGTAAAGACACTAAGTCGGCAAATTGGTAGGGAGAGGGGCGAGGGCCAGGACACAAGCCCCATTAGCTCCTGTCTCCGGTCTAATTAGCTCTACTATCGTCCTAATTCTTGCTAACCCTGGCAAGTCCGCAGCCCTGCCCCCTGGCTCTTCCTGGGCCCCAGTCCACTGGCCCTCCCACCCTCCAAACACACGATGACTTTCCCTATCAAAACGGGCAATAAAAGCAGCGGGCCCCATTTCTTTTTTCTATTTTGAATTCTGTTAACTGACAATTTAACCTAAAATCCTCTGTATTTCCAGCTTGTACAGCTGTAAATAGAGACTGACAGTTTATTTTCACGTCCAAGCTTGAGGGGGCGGTGGTGGTGGGGAACCCATTTGAAATAAATACTTGCGGGTCCCTGACAGACTCCAGACGGGCCGTTGACGCTGCCTGGCAATCTCTGGGACCTGTCACACTCAGTGATCGGTCTTTTTACAAACACAAACGCTGCTGATTTCTTATCAAATGTAAAACCGGCCGGGCTCTTTCTTAAATGGTTACCACGAGCATGAAATTGACATTGTGAATCACATGTGACACCAGCTTGTCTAAGCTGTAATTGATCGGTGCTCAGGAGCAGGCGCGGCTGGCCCCAAGCCCCCCAGTCCCGCCGCGCCCCCCGCAGCCCTCGGCCGAGCCCTGGCCCCAGCAAATCGTTGTCAATGGGAGAAAACTCTAAGAAAATGCTTGATTCATGTACGTGGCGGTTTTTCCCCCTCTGCGATCCTCCGAGGTGTCAATTCCAATTTCCACGGCTTCATCATTACGCACATCAAACGGCCGTAATTGGCTGCTACAGAAATTTATCCTCCAAAAGGAGAGAGAGAGGGCAGGGGAGGAGGGAGCCGGGAGGACGGGAAATGGTGGTGGTAATGAGATTTTGGAAGCCTCAGTGCCACCCCTGAGGTTGGCAGGGAAAGAGAGGAGAGGCTGGCGCACTCTCGGGAACGCGGTGGGTCTGGCTAACATAACACCGTTTGAAAACAAGTCTGGAGGGGTGTGGGTGTCACACAACAGTCGCAAACACACAGCACTCGTTCCAGGAGCAGCCGGCTGCCTTTCACTGCCATGGTTGTCGTCGTCGTCACGGCGACGGCTTCGGTTAGCCCTCATGGACCCCCTCCCCTGGCTTTACAGTTTGCACAGCTGGAAGCGCCAATCTCAGGCACTGGTCTGAGTCACTGGGGTGAGGGGCTGACTGCTGTTTTATCAAAAGGGAAACTGAGGGCCAGCTGGAGACTCTGACTGCCAGTGTGGAGCTGAGCGTGAGCCTCCTCTTCAGGGATCCACTCCTCATGTCGCTGGGCCCCTTTGCTGCAGCAGAACCTTCGGTGCACCTCCATCCCACCCACCCGCCACCCCTCCCGAGGCTGTCAACCCTAAGGGCCTGGCCACTGAGCTGGAACTAGGTTTTGAGGTTGTTGGTCCTCCCTGAGCTCCTGGCATTGAGGATACCTGCCAGAGCCACAGCCGACCCCAGCAGGGCTGGCTGCTGGGAGCTGGGCTGGGAGCCCCAGGCTGGCCCACCCTTGGCCCTTGGTCAGACTTGTGCAGGCCCCAGGGGCGATGCAATTCCCACTGTCACAGGCTCTTGCTGGGTTCCTCTGGGCCCAAGAACAGTCCAGCAGCTCCCTGGGCGAGCATATTTATGTCTCTGTTTTTCCATTTGGATTTTGTGACTGATGAAACAATGATGCTAAATTACACACACAATGATCCTGCCCGCCGGCAACCAGCTCAACCTTCCCCAAGCGGATACGCAGCAGCAGCTTCCTCCAGCAGGCGAGGCAGGGCACCTGGTCAGAGCCTCACAGGCTTCGTGCTGCTGCTCAGGAAGCACCACCTGGTCTTCCACCAGGAAACTGAGGCCAGCTGCAAATCTGTCCCTTGGCAGGCCCATACCTGCTCTTTAGGGCAGCATCCCTGCCACAGAGCTGCCCAGCCTACGAGGCCTCTGACAATCCCAGGGAATCTGTTTTCTGGTACTAGGGTCAGAAACAGCCACGTTCCTCTGACTGCCTGGCTTCTCTCTCCAGGGCTTGCTGCAGATCCGTTGCCATGCACTGTGTACTCCCTTTTGCCTTGGCCCTTAGGAAACTCAGGGTCGAATCACAGTCTGTTGTTAGTGACTGTGTACCCATGGCATATATGCACTTCTGAATGCTGAGCTTGCTCTGTCTTCTCTCCAGTCATTTGACTGAGTTTTGAGTCATTTTTCTGTTTCAATTCCTTTATAGAATGAGGTGGGATGATCCAGTTGGATGACAGTTTATCAAAGTCTAGAGTCTCACAGGAGGTGGTGTTGGGGCCACCAGCTAGGTACCCACTCCAGTGGCTAGAAGCAGGGTGAGTGCTTTGTTGACAGGGATACTTGGTGTTTGCTAAGGGGATGCTGGGGTTCTGGGCAGGGATCACTCTGGTGGGTGATTCAGAGCAGCTCCCAGGGAGCCAGGGTGGGAGCTGACTTGAGGCGACAACTTGGTGGAGGACCAGCAGGCGAGTTCTATCCGTTCTGCCATGTTGGATTGAGAGCAACTTGGGCCAAGGACTCTGCAGTCCTGTCTGTTACAGTGGAGCCTCATCCAGCATTGACGCTGCACAGAGGCATGGTGGCATGGTCTGCAGTGTCCCTCTTCACTTATGTTGCCACAGCCCAGCCACACAGCAGGGCTCATCCCATGGGGGAGCACCCATGTCCCCTAGAGGACAAGGGACCTGGCCCACAGATGTACCGGGCTTCTCTACAGGCACTGAACAGGGATGCCAGAGGCCCAGGGGCAGCTGAGGGACCCCAAGGCAAAGCTGCCAGTATCACGAGTTTGCCCACATAGGTTCAGAGGACAAAGCTGGGCTCAGGAGGCCTCTGCAAGGACCCAGTGTGGGGTCCTGGGGACAGATGTGTCCTAAGAGGGTCTGGCTGGTGAGGAAAGTGAGCCAGGATGAGAGAGTAGACCTCTAGGGGTCTCCAGTGAGTATCCTGGGGACACCCATGTACCCCCTGCCTCTTGGCACCTGTGGCAAAGCAGTGCCAGGGTCCACAAGACACGAAGGGCTCTGGTTCTGTTGCCTCTCAAGGGTGTGTGTGTGTGGGGGGGCTCTCTACCAAAGCCTTCTGGGTGGAAACTGAGTCAACAGGAGTCAGAGTCAGGTGAGACAGAACTGGCCTTCCTGGCCCCTCCTCTTCTAGGACTCTTATCTCCCACTGGGGCCCAGTGAGAGGCCAGATGCTCTCCCCCAGGGCAGCAGCTGCCTCTCCGGCCCAGACCCTGGGGCAGGTAGTCCCTGGACAGGCCTGGGCCCAGCCTGTCCCTGTCCCACTGTCCCCATCCCCAGGGTGGGCAAGGCTGGACTGGCATCTTTGAGTGAGTGGGGAAGGGAGGGGGAAAGCCAAAACTTTAAGGTATATGAACTGTGAAATTAAATCGAAATACTCAAATAAGGAATCACATAACAACATAAGCAAAGATGTTTACCAGGGCTTGAAGTTAAATACAGATTTTTTCATAAGCCCAAACACAAAATGCAATAAAGTTCTGTGGAATGTTAAATATAATTTACAGTGGAAAGAATGTTCTTTGCTGTCATAAACTGCATGCACGATGTCACCACCGGGCCCTGGGAAGCTGAGTTCCACTGGCTGTATGGCAAGGGCTGTACTGGTGTCCCCCACTCCGCTCCCACCCCAGGAGTCTTGCTGTCTTCGTCTTCTGTTAAGTGACCCGAGGTTGGCCCAGATGCCAAACCTGTACTACACTAACTCACAGGAGCAATTGTTCTCAAGCAGAGAAGTAGGCAGCCATGCCCTCCAGGTATGGAAAAGTTTCTGGCTCCTCCTAGTCTTGGACGTGGGCCAAACGGCAAGGCGAGGTGTCACACAGATACCAAGTATCCCTTCTCAGTTTAGTGGATTCACAGAAAGGAAGCCTTGGGTAGTCATTTACATTGTAGTGAGAATGAGCCCTTTGTGTGGCTCTCCCTAGGACAGTGGTCTTCTTCTGGCTATGCATATGGACTAGAGTTTGTTGGTCTGGGAAATCTAGCCTTGGCCAAGCCTGGAGAAAAAAGAGAGCTACTCAGAGCAATACTTGTTCCAGATCTGCTCTGGTTAGGATCTTGAATTTTCAACCTTCTAGGCCTTCAGAGAGCAGCCAATCCAGGAGTTCTTGGTTGGGTTGTCTATGCAGAGAGTGGCCCATGGAACAGAGGCATAGCCTGCACACCAGGTATGTGCATCTGCATCAGTGTGGATACAAGTACTTGTATGTGTCTCTTGGGCTCAGCAGCCGCAGTGGGTTCTCTCAGGTGACCCTAGTCCTGCCTCCTAGTCCTCCTTAGCACTTACTGACTAGAGAGGGGACCTCTTCTTGCCTCTGGGCTTGTAGCTCCCCCTAGGGACACAAGAGACAGGGAGGAATGACCTCTGCCCCAAGAGCCCTGAGAGTCCACCTCAGAGGCCTGGCTGCCCCTCTGGGGGAGCCCACCACAGCCTGTCCATTTTTCCTGTGGTCAGCCTAGCAGAGGACAGAAGCAGGTGCACTGGCTCTCCCCAGCCTGAGCACCATACTCAACCTTGAGCCAGGTGCCTGTGAGGGGCTCCCCAGGTTGAGGGGCAGGGGCAGGCTCAGTGTTTAGCATCACAGCCCAGCAGGGGTCCCTAGGCTGGGCCCATGAGGTGGGTGCACAGGAGGCCAAGCAGTCTCCCTGTGTGCTGCTGCCCAGCGTCTCTTTCACCCCAGGTCCTCCAGCAGTGCTCTGTCCCCACCTAGCTGAGGGCTCTCGAGCCCTGGAAGTCCAGTGTTGGTCTCTGCTCTGCCCTCCCCCGGCTCCATGTCCGGCTCCATGTGCACGCAGGTAGGCATCCATCCATCTACTCACCATGCAGATGGAGTGCCAGACCCTGCGATCTGGGGACCCAGAAGACCAGATGTGGCCCCTGCCCGCAAGGGCTCCAATCCTGGGGGAGGGCAGACAGAAGAACAGTCATGAGGTGGGGTGGGGGGGGCTGCCTGTGTGACCAATCGACTTCTGTCCTCATCAGCTGGGCCCCAGGGAGGGACTGGGCCAAGATGGGCCACCTGGGTCCCAGGCCCTTGGGGGTCCTCTGGGACAGGTCTGTCAGGGTTGACTGTGTCTGGCCCAATGGGCAGCACCCAGCCCCAGGCCCTGCCCCTCCCTGCTGCTCCCAGGGCCCCTCTGCAGGGCCAAGTCACCTGGTTTCTCCCTGATTCTTCAATTTGCAGGAGGCCTGTGGCATTTCTCCAGACTCCCAGCCTTCCTAATTTATGTGCTGCTGCAGTGGGGAGTATTTTCTTTAAAAACAGGATGGATGTGAGAAAAAAAACAATGCCCCAAAACCACACTTAATGGGTGGGTCGGCTGGCTCGTTAGCACTGAATAATCGAGCTTCAACCACACCGCTGGGAAACAAAAATAAACAACACACACAGAGAGTCAGGGTGGGAGGCATCCGTGCTTGGGGGCCAATTCAGCACCAACCCAGCACCCCGGTGCATGGTCCCTGGGATGGCCTCTGTCTGGCCACCTCTTCTGGGGACCCACCCTGGGAAAGGTCACTTGAGGGTGGTTCCCCAGAGGACAGGGCCCCAGCCCCTCCCAGGAAGGAAACCCTTGGGGTGAACCCAATTCCTGGTGGTAATTTAAGCTTGCCTCTTCCTGCCCTGTCTTCTGGAAAGATGGAGAACAGCTGGTCACCATGCTTCTTCCAATAAATCCCATCAGGCTGCACTGCCGGGGGTGGGGGCGAGAGGCAGCAGGCATAGGTAAGGGACCTCGGCGCGCCCCATCTTGCTGGAGGCAGCCAGATAGGACCCAAAGCCTGAGAGAAACAGCGGATCTCCTTCTGGTGGGGTTCCACCCTTCAGGAGGGGAGGCCCTAGTGGAGACCAAAGCCCAGCAGGCCCCCACTCACTGCTCCCTTTGTGTGGGAAGTGGGGTGTGTGGTGCAGGCGGGAGTCTTGGGTCCCGAGGGTGGGGAACAGCATCGGGTTCTTTGTGCAGCCAAGTTCCAGGCGCATTGTGCACCGGCCGAACTTCAGCTCACAATTTGGGATTAGAGCAATCCGAGTATTTTTCTGCATGCCTGCCCGCTCCCGGGCGCCCAGAGCCTGCTGGGTAACTGCCTATTATCCACTGGTTCCACTCCAGTGCCCTCCCCAATAAAACTTTTCATATCCTTATAAACGAACTCGATTGCCGTGTTATAAACATTTACACTGTGCTAACAGATCATCTCCGCACATCAGAATTGGCTAAATTCCCTTTTCCAGATGAATATATTGAAGGAGATTAGAGATATGATAGCTTTTCAGATTGCTGAACCCAGAGAAATTAGTTTAGTGAGCATTTACAGAGGCTAAATTGGAACCATTAAATAGTGGATTAAATTGATGGCACTTTCATTGTCTGTCCTTCGGTACTGCTGTAAAATCAATTAGCCGTCACCAGCCCATTCTCCATACAGTGAGATTGTCGTGGTCCCTGGAAGCTGATGCAAAACCTCCCAGCGGCGGAGGGGTGCGAGAGCTCACCTATTAGGTGTGTGGCATGAAATAGCATCAGAACCTGGAGCTGCAGGGGACACGTCCTCCAACACCCGCCCCCAGCTCTGCTGGGACTGTGGCCTTGTGGTCTCACCAGGCTCTGCAGGGCTGCGGCAATCCCTCAGTGGGCTGTGGGGACAGGCAGGTGCCTGGCCTGGCTGGTGAGAGCCCCATTCTCCCCTCAAGTGGCTTGGCGAGTCTGGCCAAGGAGGAACCAGCTTGAGGACAGAGGGGGAGAACCAGAGCCTGCGATTTTTGTCATCAAGGCCCTGTGCTAGGGGCTGGCACTGTGCCAGGGCACAGCTCTTGGGGCCAGGCACTATTCTGTCCCAGTTTTCCTTGGACAAAGAGGCACCAAGAACCAGGAGGATGGAATACCGATGTATCCCCAGCCAGGTGAGTCACCCCAGGTGGGCCACGGTGAGGGGTGCATGGGGGACCAGGGAACATCCCATCTCGTGGTAGCACCCCTGCATATATGCAAAGTTCCCGCAGAATTCAGAGCGATCTGCACAAAAATTTGGGGCTACAAGTTTCTACCCCTGGTTGCACTGATGGGAAAACTGAGGCCTAGAGAGGGAAAGTGAGCCAGGCTCATGCAGCAAATGGCTGTGGGATTTCTAACAACTCAACTTAGATGTTGCTTCATTTGACTCCACCTGAGAGGCCTGGCACCCCTGACATCAAGGCACCATGACACTGGGGGTGTCCTTGTCCTCTGTAACTCCCCCTCCCCCTGTGGACACGCTTTCTCTATGCCTGAGGATGGACGCACACAGTTCAGAGGGCAGCTGGGGCCTGTGTTGAGGGAAAGGGTTGTTGCACAGTGCTGCAACCCACAGAGCCTCACCCTGTAGGATCTGATGTGCACTCTTGTAATCCCCACAGTCTGGAAGGCTGAGGCAGGAAGACCACAAGTTCAAGCCTAGCCTGAGCAATTTAGCAGTTTAGTGACCCGGCATCAAAATAAAAGAAAAAAAGAGGGCTAGTGAGTTAGCTCAGTGGACTAATTACTTGCTTAGGCAAGTGCAGGGGCCATGGTTTGATCCCTGGCACTGCATGCCACTCCAGCTCCCCACACACACTGAGCTGGCAATGGAGCCCTGGCATGGTGGCATGTGCTTATAATCCTAACACTAGTGAGACTGAAAATAGGAGGATCACTATGAGTCCGTGGTTCAGAGTGAGACCCTGCACAAAAAATAAACAAATAAATAAAATTTAAAAAAAGAAAGGGGAGGGGGATTGAACCCAGGCCTTGCACTGAGCTATATAGGGAGAGGGAAAAAATGCTTCCCCTCCAAGAAGCCTGCCCTCTCCCTTGCTCTTGGTCCTCAGACCTGGCAGGCCCAGCTTCTTTTTGAGGAGCAATAGGGACAGGTAAGCTGTACTAATGCCCTGGCTGCCATGTCCGAGATTACCAAATGCACATGTCACCCTGCAGGGACCCTCAGAGGAGCCTGGTCCCTCCAGGACCCAGCTCCAGGAAGAAAGGAGCAGAGGGATGGGCATGGGTCCTGTCCCTGACGCAGAGAAGGAGGCAACTTGACCGAGAGCTCCATCTACAGACGCTTGGACAGCTCTCTTGTGTGACCTACTTTGTCCCTCCTGCCAACCCAGAAGGACACTAGCTCTATTTTGAAAACCAGGAAGAGAAAGAGGGTGGGGAGCCAGTGGTCAAGGTTGAACTGAGAGCCTGAGCTGAGAGGCTAGAGACTCAGCTACCTCCTTCAAGCCTGCCATCGTCCCTGGTGGGCCCCAAGCCACCAGCCCCACATGCACTGGTCGTTTGGACTCTGCCACACTACAGTCCTCCCCAAGTGGGCTGGCCGGGCCCCAGGGACTGCAGAGGCCTGGAGAGGAGGGTTCAGGCATCCCAGGGCCCAGGCAACTCCTGGCATGTGGGTCTGGCATGGAGGTTCTCTGAGCCAGGTGTCTGGGTGCCTGTTCACAGGGGACTGTGTCCCCTGCCACCCCTTCTCTCCTCTGCAACCCTTGCAGAGAGTGCCTGTTTTCACTCAGCAGCTCCTGGCTGTCAGGAGCAGGGCCTCCTTGTATCCTGGCACTCCCGCTAGAGCCCAGGAGAGAAGCGAGGTGGAGTGGGTACCCTCCCGGCTATCTCTGGTCCTGTGGGCACCACCAGTGGCTGGGGACATCTATGTGGGCTGACAACCCTGAGTTGTGCCTGACTGGAGGTGCCCTCCACCTGGCCCTCTACAATGCCACACTGCCTGTGTGCCTTTCAGAACCAGCCCTAGGCCAGCTACCCCTTATGGATTTCCTTTGGACAAGGGTGGTGGGGACAAGCTGCTAGGCAAGGTCCTGGGAAGAGTGGAAGCCTCTGGCAGATAGAGCCTACTTTGGGTGGAAAGGCCCGAGCAACATAGGCAGACACTCGGGGTCAGGGGCTCCTAGACCCTTGCTCCCAGCCCCCACAGTGTCCCAGCACCCGCCTTGTCCTCACCTCCCTGACCCCTGACCCCTGGCTGCTCAGAACTGATGGCCCCCGTTCCAGCAGATTAGCACCCTCCCCAAAAACAACACAGCACTATTTCATCTGAGCACAGAGGCTGGGCAGGGGGTCTCAGAAGCTGAAAAGACCCTGATGTGTTGGGGGGCAGTAGAGGGAGCACGGAGCATGGCACAGGCTGGGGGTCACTCTGCACTGGGCGGGGAGCTCAGGAAATCCAGGTCAGAGGCCACTGCACAAAGCTGCACCTTAGCACCAGGGGAGGCCAGGCCCAGTCAGCAGGGGCCTCACCTGGAGGCTGCAGTGGTCTCCATCCCCCTTTAAGTACTCCTATGACTTTGCCCTGTCTGTGGCTCTGAGAAGGGTCTGGAGACCCTACTTCGTAGATGAGGAAAGGGAGAAGGTGTTTGGGGTCCCAGGTCACAAGGAGCTCAGGCATCCAGACTCCAGGTAGCTGAAGACCATCTGGCCCTGTGAGCACAGTGGCCCAGAGAGGGGTGGGAACTGCCCAAGGTCACACAGGAAGTTTCTGGCAGCGGAGTGAGGGCTATGTCTCTACCCTGGTGCCCAAAGCCCTTTCGCCCAGGCCCATCCTCCATGACTGCTGCGGCTCGCTGGGTTGGGCAGATAAAGTTTCTGGCCAGCTGGGGAGGGTCAGGTGTGGGGCACTGGATGGAGCGTGGCAGCAGGTGAGAAGGCCAGCCGGGGGACATTCTCACGACAGACGGTGACCCAGCCTGCCCCAGCCCTCCCTGCCCGCCCACCACGGACAACTGATACTCAGGGTGAGCTGAGTGGTGTCACGTGGGGCCCAGGTGCTGTACAGAGGCCCGAAGGGGACCTGGGCCCTGTCCTAGGTGGTCCTGCTGGACCCCATCCTCTCTAACTGGCACCCAGCTTCTATCTGCATTCTGGGAAGGCAACCCTGTCCCTAGATACCCCAGGGTGGTCCACAGAGCCACAGAGGAGGACCCCAGGCAGTTGAGCTGAAAGCCACAGTCAGTGACTCACCAGGTAAGCAAATTTGTCCTCCTAAGCCTTGGTTTCTCTTTTGGATAATGAGCTAAGTCCCTTGACTCAAAGGCTGTGGAGAAGAGAGGGAGAAACCCAGGACTCCAGGCAGGCGGAAGATGAGAATTCAAGGTGTGTTATCCTTGTCACGCTTGTCACGGAGGAACCTCATGCTCAGCCCCTGGGAACATTGGAGCCAAGCAGTAGGGTCTGGGGCCTCATGGAGCCTCTCGTCACCTGTGCGTTGGCTGCCACTGGGGGCAGCGGTCATCTGCCATGATGAATGGTCAATGGCAGCAGCTTTGAAGGCTGGGCCCAGGCAGAGGCTCCAAGATGGGGAGAGGAGAGAGCTGGCGCCTCCAAACGGCACCTGCCTGTCTGACTGTCTACTCTGTCCCAGCCACTGTATGCCACTTCTAAAGGGGAGAACACTTGCTGAAGGGGTCTAAGAATGTCCCCCAGCTCATGGGTGAAGGGAGGGAATCCAGGCTGGATGGACACCTAGGATATGCACAGCCACAGTAGGCCTGTAGCAAGGCCTGGCCCTGGGTTCCCTGAGGCTTCCCTAAGCTGCGGCCGGGTCCTGAGCTGGAGCAGGGTTGTTGGGCAAAGACAGAGCTGTGCCCAAGGATGGAGCCCGTGGGGTCAGGTTCTGTGGCCCCTGTGCCAGCCGCCCACCTCCCCTCCCAGCAAGAGGCCACATGTGCTTGTTTGGAAAAGTGTCCCTACTCCTGCAATGACTGGGGCTATTTGGTGACACCATCGCTGTTCTGGGCCCTGGGTCCCTGTCACTGACCTTGGTTTTTAAGGATAGAGTCTCCTGGCTTCTGGACTCAGGAAGGAAGGAAGCCATTTGGCCACAAAGCATTTTCAGAGCCAGCGCTTGG
>PVKN010005334.1:0-31044 GCA_004027915.1 Capromys pilorides | reverse complement strand
ATGACTTTATTTCAAGAAAATTATTAAATATATGACCAAAATTATAGGAAGGGAAATTAAGAGCAATTTAGTTACAAGAAAAAAAAAAGTAGATAACTAAAATATAACATAGAATTGATGTTATAAAATATATTATCCTTAGAATAAAATAAAGTGTACCTATTAAAAATCAGGTTAAGAAGAAGTAAAAATAGAAAATGTAATTTTTAAAAAGTATAACCAAAGTATGATCCCAATCTGTGTGAATATACAGAAACTTGAAAGATACTAACTAAAATATCAACAGTGGTTATCTTGGCTGGTGAAACCATAACAGATTTTCTTCTTTGATATTCTCCAAGTTTTATATAATTAATAACTTACCTTAATAAGCAGAAAAATATGTGAGAGATATTTTTAAGTATAGGCCACTTTAACTTGAAAAAGCTAATTAAATAAAATGTTATGCAGAATGTTGGGCATAGGTCTAAGACAGAATCTGTATTCCTTGACTGCTGTTGAGAACCAGAGACATTCTTCTTTTGCTCTCAAAGATCAACATGCTTCTCAATTTCCAACTGGGAGAGAACTGCCCCTGCCCAGAGGAGATCCGGGAGGAGCTCTACGACTTCCACGAGGACCTGCTCACTCACTGCGGTGAGCTGCTGAGAGACCAGCTTGGGCCCCAGAATTGTTCCCCATTCCTTCCTTGGGTAGCCAGTGCAGGGTGTGGGAAGTGAGCCTTGTGCTGGATGTTACAATGCTGTAGCCCTTGTTCTGGATGAGACTCTACCCTAACTGTAAGAGCCAGAACAGGTGTGCGAAATAAGCTGTCAGAGTACATGAAGCTCCTTCCTCACAGAAGAGGATTTGTGCAGGCAGAGGGGACAGGTCCCTGTACAAAGAAAGAAGAGAGTTGATCTCTGGATATGGTCCACCCAGTCTACTTAAAGTGATTTGGTGGGAACTTCCTGCTGCCCCATGTTAGCTCTGGTGAAGAGGGGAGAGTGGCTTCTGTCCTTAGGGACTCCAGGGCAGCAATCCCCACTGTATCAGATACCTGCTGGGTTTTATCTGCATATAAGCTTTACATTTAAAAGAGCATAAAACTAAACTCTTTCTATATATCCTAGAACCCTTTTTGAGTAGAAAAAGCAAAATTCAAGGATTACAATTATCTCATGTTCTGATACATAGGAAATTGTCTTTTCCTTTAAAAAAAAAAAAAAAAAACTTCCCAAAAAGCATGATGCAGGTAAATATTCATAGAAGGGTTGCCTGTCATCTGGAGATTTCCAGGGAGACGGAAAGCAGCATTTTTATTTTTCCTAACCCTTGAAAGTTTTGTGTACTGCTTGGTTTTCCCTCCATCTGTGGCTTCCTAGGGGTTCCCTTGGAGGAAGAGGAGGAGGAGGACGACGACACCTCTTGGACCGGAAAGCTGTGTGCCTTGGTGCACAAAATCAAAGGCCCACCCAAGCCAGAGAAGGAGGAGCCAGCAGAGGAGGAGGAGAGATGTCCTGGTAAGTGATCTGCTGTCAATCACAGTGCTCCTAACTCTGGGTGCTCCTAAGACAATGAAGGTAACTGACTATAATAAATACTGTGAGAGACACATGGGCCACTAACTGCTAAAGCATCATCTGCGTGTTAGGTTATTATCGATGATAACTGTGGCTGTTTTGAGGCCAAAACATTTCCTCCAGAGAAACTAACTCAGCATTTCTGAAGCCTAAGGAATTGTTGCTGTCAACTTTGTCCATGAAAAATGCCTACAAACCGAAATCTGGCTTTTGTTTTCACTTGTTTTGTTTTTGAGACTGGGCCTCACTGTTTTCTAGAGACCACATTTTTTTATGTGTCAAGGATTGAACTTAGGACCTTGCACTTGCCAGGCAGGAACTTATGCCACTGAGCTATCTCCCCGGCTCTCACCATGTTTTCTAGGCTGGCCTGCAATTTCAAACACATGCCAGGTATCCAATCTGTCCTTTCTTTCATGTTTCTACAGCCTTCTTCTTATGACCACTGTCACTCCTGTCACTTCTTTGTGTTTCCACAGCATGCTGAGTTACCTTAATACAGAAGTAAAATAATATGAAAAGAGAGTTTGTAGAGGAAATAAGAGGTGGTTTTGTTGGTTGACTATGACGTTAATATCGGAGCATCCTAGAAATTTTTCACCTGCCATTTTTCAACAATTCCCAGTTTTGCCTAAATTCACTTTTCTTATCTTTACATGACTCCTACCATTTTGACCCATGTTGAAGCAAGATTGTAATTTGTCCTATAGGCAGTTGACTGACTCTTAACCATTAACATTTCAAGAGTAAAATTGTCTCCTACTATATATCATCAATCTGCTCTTCACTACAGATTCAGCTGGTTTATCATTTGTCTAAAAAAGAAGGAATTTCCCAGGTTTAATATAGTTGCCTTTTATCTTGTTCTCTGTTCCCATCCATCTTAGAATACACATTCCAATCAAAGACTGGAGCAATAGACTGTCAAGATATGATCAGATTGTCTGAAAATACTAATTTGGGGGTTGATACATCTTATTGCCTTTTATACTGACCTTTCATCTTTGTCAGATATCTCCAAACCCTTCCTCCTCATTTATCAGGAGGGTACTAAGACTTCTAGATGAGTCTAGAGGGAACTTGGCACTGGCAACCCTTTATTAGTCTATCAGTCACCTTGGAAAGGGTAGATCTTTGCTGAATTGTGCCAATAGGATTCTAAAGCCACAAAATCAGTTGAAACTCCATACATAATTACTGCCAAAGCAGATCTGAAAATAATTTGATTGACCCAAGTCATTCCCATATTACATGTATGAGTCTGGCTTTAAAGTGATGCTTTTAGGGCTGGCGAGTTAGTTCAGTGAACTCAGTGCCTGCTTAGGCAAGCACAGGGGCCAGGGTTTGATCCTTGGTACCACATGAGCACTGGCCCTGCCCCTGAGAGTGCTGAATCAAGCGACGGAGTCCAGGCATTCTGAGGTGCCGCTAAATGATCATTTTGTACTCGGCAAGTGGAGTCATTGAGACACAGCCACTCAGCAGCTTCCCGTGAACTCTCAGACTCTCAGATGCTGCTGGGCACCAAGGGTTGCAGTCTTCAGCCCTGCACCTTGGCCTCAGGCCAACAGTCCATGTTCCATCTGTTTGGGTAGCAGGTGCATGCCTGAGAGGTCAACCCAGGTGGGACGGCATCTCTCCACCCTGTACCACCTCCCCGCCACAAGCAGAATTTACGAGAGACTCTGGTGAATGTAATTATTATTTATTGCAAACATGCACTAACAAAAAATTTTTAAAAAGAGTCCTGAGTGGTGTGTCCTGGTGTCCCAGAAATACAGGAAATAAGCAAGGTGGCCAAGCATGGCTAGCTCTCAATATATGGAGTCCCTACTGAGTGTTACAGGAATGTGAATCTCCTCACTTAGGACTGACATTTTAAGATAAATTGCTAAGAATGCTTTAATCCCCAACCCCAAAATATTTCTAACTTGATCAGGTGCAGACAATGTTTTTAAGTATAGAGCCCATTGCAAAAAATGATCAAAACCTCTTGTGAATTACTGGTAAACTTACCCATGTTACTGCTCCTAATTTCTCTTATCCTTGCATTTGATAAGATAATAAAAGTATGGCTAATGATTAACCTTCTTTTATAGTTAATTTTCTTGGTACATTTTTGGCACATACATAATGGTTACATTCATCAAAAAGAATTTATACCTGTGATTTAATTCTTTTTTCAAATTCCTCTCCCTTTCTTTCAATCCTTCTTCCTCTCCTCATTTGGGCTCAAAGCGGGATTTTCTGATTCTTTTCATTGTAATATGCTCTTCTTCTGTGCCATCAAGCTTGCCAAAGACCACAAGAAAAAATATATATATATACATATGTCCCTGTTGTGGTTTGTATCTAGTTGTCCCCCCAAAGCCCCATGTATATCATGGTGCTGTCAAGTGCAAGGCTCCAGGGGCAGGGCTTGAGGGGCGTGGCCAAGAGAGGCGTGAAGCACTAAACTGAACAGCAGGCGCTGTCAGAGGTTCCCTCTCATCCCACGCGGCAGTTTCATGTGGAGGTATGGAGCAAATCATCCTGGACACGTCGGCAGAGAGTCTCAAGGTCTCGCTGTGTAATTTAGGCTGCTTTAAATTATGAAACCTCCAGTGACTATGAGCTAAATAAGCCTTTCTTTGCCTAAGCTTGTGTGCCAGGTATTTATCCCAGCAAAGAGAAAAGAGTGACTAGAACAGAATATGGTACCAGGAGTGGGTTAGAGAAACAGAATGTAGTGATGGCACTTTTTAATGGCTTTAAGTGTTCCTGGAATTGGCTTCAAGATTTGATGAGATCATGGTCTCTTTGATATTAAGAAGCATATTGATACTCCTTGGCATGAGGTTTTTAACCTAACATGCCGTGTAGATCCATTTGATTACTCTAATTCACCACTTGTGAGATCTCAGGAATTTAGAGATTCCATGAAGAAAAATTTTGAATCTCTTCGGCAAAGTAAGGAATACAGTAATGCCAGCTGGTTTGTCTTAGCTTCATTGGGCAAACTTTTGAATGAAAATAAGGAGCTTGCAGACACCATTTCCTGCCTCCAGACTCAGATAAAAAATTTAAAAGTTTCTAAGTGTGTCCTGACAGATAATCTCCTCTCTTTTAGCCACAAGGCTGAGGTTATGGAGACTCAAATGCTATCCCTCATAATTCGACTGGCTGAACTGCAACGTAAATTAAATGCTCAGCCTCGAAGGGTATATAAAGCGAAAGTAAAGGCACTGATTGGAAAAGAATAGGATCCCATGAATTGGAATGGAGATGTGTGGGAGGATCCTGAGGAGGCTGAGGATGTGGAGTTTTTAGATGCTAATGAGATTATTTTGCCTGAGGAAGAGATTTCACCACCGACTGTGGCAGAGGGATCACTGCCTTTACCCTCTGCCATGTTAGTGTCTCCTAATATACGTGGAGAAACCAATCCTGCATGGAATGAACAGAATACTGGTGGGACTCCTCTGGATCCACCCTCACCACTCATTTTTGCCTCTAGGCCCATAACCCGGCTTAAATCACAGAAGTTACCTAAAGGTGAAGTATGTAAAGTGATTCATTAGGAGATCCATGGAACCTCTGACAGCATGTGATGTCAGTTTAATGATTCGTGCCTCTCTTGGCCACGCCCCCTCAAGTCCAGCCCCTGGAGCCCCGCACGCTTGACAGTACCATAATACACATGGGGTTTTGGGGGGACAGCTAGATACAAACCACAACATTCCACCCCTGGACTCCCAAAGTCTCATGTACATCCCTTTCTGCAGAAGGCGTTTTACTCCATCTCTAAGAGCTGCCAAAGTCCCAACAGTTTCAGCATTGCTGAAAAGTACAAGTCTCAAGTTGCCTCTAAGATCCAAGGCAAACTCCCAACTGTGAGCCCCTATACAAATGGAAAATTAAATACATCCAACATTCAAAGGCACAAGGTAAACATTGCCCTTCCAAAAGGCATACACAGGAGGATGAAAACCACTGAGGCCAAAACAAGTCCAAAATCCAGCAGGGCAAACATGAAGCCCTATAGTACCATGTGGAACATCCAAAGCAATCTGTGCCAAATTGTGAACTCTATATGCCTCCACCCTTAGGTCAGAACTCAAAGCTATAACATGTAAAAGTTATCTAAGCCAAAGATTTTGACTAAATTTTCCATGATGGTGGCAGTGAGCTCAACCTGTAACTTCTCCTCTGTGAGCAATTGGCATATCATCTCCCAGAGGGACACTTCAAGTTTTCTAAGAAATAGAACACAACAATGCTGTAAGACTCATCAGAATTCTGCCAGAAGGCTCATTGTTTAAGAGATGTGCCATGCTGTTAAAAAAAGATTTTATATTATCAACGCCTCATATAATAATGAAAAAGCAAAAAATCTTATAGTGGCAGCCTACCATGTTGTCACCTTTTTTTATATCTCAATCCAACAAATTTCATAGGAAATACTTTGCCTGTTGAGCTTAAATCAGCATTTCTTGCATGCATACTACAGTTTGAACAGGGTTTTCTTAAATATAAATATGTAGCAATTGAGTTATTCTTCCAGAGAGACCAACCAGCCATTTCTCCTAAATTCTAAAGCTAACAAAACAAAAATTACCTCTCAAATTTTATGCTAAATCTTGGTAAACTGAATCCTTCCCCTACAAGTGGTGAAAAAAATGTCCCAAAGGGATTATTCTCTCAAGTACTGTGAGGAAATGAGAGGAGCCTCCTGTAGAGTATCTGATCACTGTGCCCAGAGGCCTCGTAATGACCCAGTTCTGGGTACACTGGTTAAAAACTGAGCTGTAGGAGAGCATGGTTGAGTCTGAAGAAAATGAATATGCCTATTCCATCTTTAGCCTATGTTGTTTGCAGCAGAGCTGACTTTATGGAACCAAGTTAGCCTTGAGTAGCACCTGTTTAATGATAAAGCCCAGAACCAGAGGTGACTTCAGAGGTACCCTTGAACCTATCAAGGCTCAAAGCTGCTACTTGTCCCCAAATGACCTAATAATTTTTCAGCCAAAATTCTTCCCCAGCTACTGAGTAGATCTGTGGAGCTTGGAAATATTTCTAATCACTTCTCTAAATTCCCTCCAAACAATCCCTTTCTAAGACACACATGCAGAGACCTCCTTCACGAAGCCCTTCTTTCAACTTCATTTTCCGTCTGTCTGCTCAAGCATATCATGTAATATCTATAGGAATATGTGACTCTTTTCCTCACGTGGGATTTTAATGTACCTGTTGTTTGCTTTACTGATTTTTTGTACAGGCACTATGTTTTGTTTCTACATTAAACTCATGTTTGACTTCCACCCATTTGGCACAACTCTGTTTGACTTCCAAACTTCATGTCAGTCACTGGAGGCTCATACAGATGAAGAAATGGGGACACACACACACACAGAAAAGGAGGAATTGAGTATAGACAGACAATCTAATATAATGATACGATTGAATAGACTAGGATAATAGTACAAACAATATTCAACAGATGGCAAGACGAGAGGCTGAAGAAGTTGGATAAGTACCCACAAAAACTGTGCATAGAAGCTGGTTATAGGGCTCATGCCTGCAATCCCATCTACTTGGGGAGCCAAGCAGGATGATCTCAAGTCATTTTTTATTTAAAGAAAAAAAACAATGATACAAAATTTCAAAAAAAAGGTAATAATACATTTTGTATTGCTATCTTCAAAGTTGTTGCTCATATTATGAGATACAGACATGGAAAACTGATCAAGTAACATAGTCATAGACCTTTCTTTTCAGTGAACTAATTGGCAAAAGCTGCAGTACAACGACCAGGAGGCAGAAAGGTTTGTATTGTAATACAGGAGTGGCAACAAATTGAGTTTTGCTAAATTCAGAGAGGCATGGAATGGGATACAGTGGGCAAGCAAGGTGGCTACCACACAACATTTTGAAATTCCATAGGTTAAGCTTTCTTGTGCAAGTTCCAGGGAAGGAAGAATTAATATTTATATAGTACCACTTGTCCTGTGTATTGTCTTAAGGATTTTTCTAAATAATATCTCATTGAATTTTCACAAGAACAATATGCAGTAGACAATTGTATTTTTTGTTTTATAATTTAAATAAATTGAAATAAAGATAAATTAAGTAGCTTTCAAAAAAATTAAACCTGTAGGGTCATAAAAATTCAAACCTTTCTGTTACTTTTTCCTCATTGCTGGGACAAAACACCTGACATATAGAATTAAGGAAGGAAAGTTTTATTTAGCTCATAGTTAATGGAGGTTTCATTCCATACTCAGCTGACTCCAAAGCAGAGTGGCACATAGCAGAGGGCAGTAACTCATGGCAGCGGAAAACAGCAAAGAGCAAAGAGAGGATCTGTGGCTGCAACAGCTAGCAAACCTCTCTCCTTTCCTTACGTGGACCCCAGGGCGAGTGTAGCACTCACACCCATAATCCCAGCATTGGATCACGAATTAATCACAAACTCTAGAAGCCACCCCATGCTGCATGAGGTTTTGGGGAGACAACTAGACACAAACCATGCTGGCAAGTGCAAGGACCCAGGTTTGATCAGTATCACATGCCCTGCTGGCCCTCAAAGCCCAAGTCTGCGCTACATAGTGAGACCCCATATCAAATAAATAAATAACCCTATGTCCACCTGAGCCCACCAGTCATGCATATCATCTACTTAATAGCATTTCATCCCCTCTACGCATTGATCATGAAGTGCTCTTTAGTGCTAAATCATTAATGTGCACAATAATAGTAAGGCTGTCAAGGGCACAGTGCTATAGAGTTAAGTTTCCTGGTTTTAGGTCCTTGCTCTGCCGTAGGGACTGAGCACAAGACAACTTTCTTGTACTTCAGCTTTCTCATGTATAAAATGGGCGTAGCTATAGGGCCAGCCAAATAGCTCAGTGGATTAAAGAGCCTGCAAGCAGGTGCAGGGGCTGAGAGTTCAATCCTGTGGCCTGCCACACCTGTCCCAGCCCCCAGAGCACAATGAAACAGCAATTGAAACTGAGCATGGTGGCATACTTACAATCCCAGCTCTTGGGAGGCTGTAAATAGGTGGATCACTATGATTCAGATCTAGTAGTGAGACCCTGAACACCCTGTAGACCCTTCCCCAAAATATAAAAATAAATAAATAGATAAAATAAAATAAATTTTAGAAAATGGATATAGCATTAATTCTAAACTCATTCATTGATACAAGCAGTTAAATTAATGTATGTTACGCTTTTAAAAGGGTGTCTGGGGCCGGTGAGATAGCTCAGCAGTCTAAAGCACCTGCTTAGGCAACCGCAGGGACTGAGGTTCGATCCCCAGCACCACATGCCGTGCCAGCCCCACCCTCAAGGGCAGGCTGAACCAGCCATAGCATAAATAAATAAATAAAGTTGTTGAAAATAAAATAAAATAGAATGAAAACAATTCTACATTTATTTAAAAAAATAATAATAGTAAATAAATAAATAAAAGGCTGTCTGACATATATTGATTCCTAAAGTTGAACTACTTTTGGCTATTAAAATTTTTTTTATTACTTCCTGTGTTAGGTACTGTGTTAGACATTGTACTAGGGTTTTACTTAGAGGAACAGATATAATATAAGGAACAGATATTATCACAAGATATATAATGTATAAGGAATTATAAGATTGGCCTCACAGCAGTCAGTCGCAGTCAGTCGCAGTCAGATGAGGAAGCATGCAGAGAGCATCTGCACACCCCAGACTGAAGAATTCTGAAGCTCACTGCAGTGTCCCGTGCAAGTCTCCATTCGTCAGCCAATGGGTGTGTGACAGAAGACTGAAGAGTCTGCAATGGATGCTGAAGAGTCTATGACGGAAGCTGAAGGATCCAGGCCAGAGGGTGAGGAGTCTGCACTGTAAGCTAGGCAATGAAGTCAGAGCCTAAAGTAAGACTGAGGCTCCCCCAGGAAGTGGAAGTTCCACCCCTTCCTCCGCCCCTTTGTATGGTCTCTTTCTGCTGAGTCACTCTGGGGCAGGCCCATTGCATCCTAGGGCTGGCCCTCCATCCCCACCAGCAGGGAACCAACTTGACACAATGTATCAACCACTACAGACATTAATGGAAACAGTTTTACCAAAATAATTTTTTAAAACCTTAGTCCTTTAGAAGCTTCATCAGTCCTTGCCTGTAGCAAGGAGACATTGGAGGCAAGGAGATCAGCAGCATTCTGGGTGAAAGATACTGAGGATCTGAATAAGGGGATGTAGCCCCAAATATATTCACATCCTAAGAGCCTTTGACTCTGCTAGCCAACATGGCAAGGGAAAATTTAGGTTGCTGATGGAAGTAAGACTGTTAATTAGCAGACTTTAGAATGTGGAACCACAGTAACCACCTTCAAAGTAAAAGAAGGTAACCAGAGAAAGGGAGAGAAGAGCAAGAGAGAAGGCTGCGCTACACACTGACTGGAAGCCCAAGGATGTGCACCTCATCTAGAAGGTGGGCAAGCAAGGTATAGATCCTCTGTGCGAGCCCTCTGGAAGGAATCTACTCTGCCACACCTTGATTTTAGCCTGAAAATGGGACAGATTCTGATATGCAGGGCTACAACATAGTAAACTGGTATTGTTGTAGCATAGTAAACTGATATTGTTGTAGGATCTGTGGTCATTTGTCACAGAAGTGAGAGAACACTAACACAGATGGCGGCAATAAGAAGAGGAACAAGGTATCAGATAGCATGAAGGCAGGGGTAGCCAGTTAAACATGTGAAGAAGATGTAGGTGTGAAAGAGAGCCTTTGTGGATTTCTAGGATATGAGTAATTGCACTAAGAAGCTATGGAGACCTGGGTAGGGAGCAAAATCTTATTTTTTATTTAGGTCTGTAGAGACAACAAGATTCTTCATGCAGTTTCATTTGCCTTGATAACTGCATGGTAGACAAAATAGGTATCTTTAGTTCAGGCTCCAGGTGGAGAAATAGAGCCACCAGGGCATTAAGCAACTTATCCTTCTCACGCATCGCAAAGCTGGGCCCCTAACTCACTGCGCTGGCTCCCAGTCCCACATCACCCAGAAAGAGCTGCCTACCAGGTGCTCTGAGTCTGTTTGTTCAATATAAGCCCAGTCTTTTGGCAGCTGTGCTTCAGATGGAGAAGAGAACTTGGTTCTCAGGGCTGAGACACCTAGGTTTGTGGAGCACCTCCTTCATGTCAGGTACTTCGATAGGTATTCCCTATCACCTCTTCTGACTCTATCCTCACCATAAGCAACACGGATAGTGACCTCCAGTTTTCTGTTATGCACACTAGCAACTGAGCCTAAGGAAGGCAGAATAATTTGGATAAGTGCTTGGCAGCAGGTAAGGCATTTGGATCGCACTCCATGTCCAAGGCCTGTGCTGTTTGCAGGTTCATGTGAGACAGCTGGGGCAAAGAGCAGCAGAACAGAGGCCAGGGCAGGAAGTATGGATATGAAGCCTGCAGGGCTTGTGGCTTCTGCACCATCAGTTTGTTCTCCATAGAAAACAGACAAAGAAACTCAGCTAAAGTCCATTTGGTTGCTTTCCAGCAGGGAAAGACAAAGGCTCCCGGTCCCTGAGTCCTCTGTAGCTCCATCTCTGCTCGTCTTCACTCTATGTGTGTCTCCAGGCACAGCAGTAAGCACCTCTGTCTCTCTGTTCGTTTCCCCCCATCAACTATTATCCACCTGCCTGAATGTCTTCAGACAGTGATTATGAGGCTCGCTGACTGATTTCAGAAACAACAGGCTACTTATCTCCTTACGATGGGTGAGACCCAGGAGAACTGTAGAGCGAGGCTGGCTGACTCTGCTGTGAGCTCTAAGGCGCAGCTTTCCTCATGGCCTCTGACAGGGAGAGAGTGTCCCCAAGCTAGGATATAGCCCTGGGGTCCTGCTCTGCCTGCCTATGTCTGTCCCTTATAGGGATAGGCCCTGACTCTGGTGAGGGAGGGAAAGTATGAAACAAATTTGGCAGGAATGCCCAACTGCCACACAACTGTATGCACAAAGATTATTTTGCTAAAGCAGGTTTCACTGACTAATCAATATACTGCCAGAAATAAAGGTAATTATCAAATATACCAAGAGCGGGGGAGTTAGCTCAATGGCATAAGTGCCTGCCCGTGGTAAGCATAAGGTCCTGAGTTCAACCCCTGGTACCAAAAACCAAATCTCAGTAGCCAAAAAGAGGTCAAAACTAGGTCCTCACTGTATGCCAGTCATGTTTTTATGCACTTTACATGCATTAGTTAATTTAGTATTTACAACAACCCAATGAGGTAAATAGTTAAGTGATGCCTGTTTTATAGATGGGAAAACTGAGACCAGGTAGGATGCCACAGACTCAGTCTGAAAGCTAGATAACAAAGCAAGAATTTAAAGCCTGAAAACCTAAATCCGCAGCCTGTGCTCCTAATTGCCTTACTATCGTCATGCAAATTAATGGTTTTCCCTGAAAATTGGGCCAGTTGTACACCTCCATAGCACATTCCCTGGTCAGGTGGGAGGTGCTGTGTCCCCTACACTTCTTCCTGTCCTGATTTCACTCATCTGGCTATCTCAGCAGAGCACTTACTTACAGGAACTTCCTTTCTCATTAGTTGAAATGTTTCTTTGCTTAAATAAAAAATCAAATGAGGATTACGCTAATGAGCTAATGTGCAGGAATTCAGTCCTTGCTTGTCCCAACCACTTTTCCACCTCTGAGACAGAATCCATGACACCCACAACTCCAAAGAAAAATTCAGTCCATGCTCAGCTGGTTCTAAGGAAGAAGCAGCATGGGAGAGGGGCTTAGCAGAGAACAAGTGCTTGCTCCACAGTGGACAAGAAGCAGAGAGAGAGAAGGGAGGGCCAGGAATAGGACTCAGTCTTCCAGGTGGCACCCATGAGGCAGGCCTCGCCTCCTATCAGCACATTCAGCTGCCAAACTTATCAAGGATGAATGCACCATGAGAGTAGTACCCCATGATCCAGTCACCTTCCACACACACACACAGGAGAATTTTGCAGGACGTATAGAGCTAAACTACACCCTGGGACATCTATCTTTTTATCCTTACAGGATAGTTCTGACAACAAAATGGTAACTCAGGTATAGTGAAACACAAAGTTTGGCTCCTGGGACCTCTTAGTAAATGTTGGCCACTGCTACTATAATGAGAAGTAGGATATTCCTATGAGCTTTTTAAAACTTTTGCTCCCTCAGCTAGGGAAGCAAATGCACAAGGAAAGCAGCAGTCATGTTCGAAACTTAGATGCCGAGCTCTGCAACTCCTGGTGCAAGTCAGGGCCAGCTGTTGGCGATCACATCTCAGGTGCCATCACCAGTGCCTGTTCTGTGTGTCTAGTTTGTCCCCCCAAAGCCTCATGCAGTCATGGGCTAGATTTCTAGAGTTTGTGATGGAGTCATGTTCCAGTGTTAGGATTATGGGTGTGAGTGCTGCTGGGATTATGGGTGTGAGTGCCACACCCAGCCTGGGGCAAATAGCCTGAATGCAACAAAAGGGAGACAGACTTGCTTTCTGTTGCCCTTGTCGCTGCTACTCCTCCCTTTTGATCTTGCTGTTTCACTGTTTTCCCCATCATAAATGGCTGCGCTCTGCCATGTGCTACTCTGCATTGGTGCCAGCCAAGTATGGACTGAAACCTCAACTAACTGTGAGCTAAATAAGCCTTTCCTTCCTTCATTGTAGAGGTTGGATATTTTGTCCCAGTTATGAGAGAAAAGTACCTGAGACACTTAGTAAGTGGAACTGTTCTATCTTACATGGAAAAATGGTGGTCTAGGGCATGCTCACAGGCATTTCATTTTACTTCACAGAGGCTTGTGGCTTTGTCCTCTGTGTTCTCGTTCCAGTGAAATGAGACAAGGTTGATCACTACTGGAGAGCCAGGCTGGAGAGGCATTGGGGAGCCATAGAGAAATTAGGAGTGGTGATTTTTCCAAAACTCTCCTTAGAGTCAATGGTTTTAACTTTTCCTTGACCTGCTCTGCTAATAAAGGAGTTCATGTTGGTCACTTTTAATGCTGGCCTCAAGGAAGCACTGGGGTACAGAGCAAAGATCTCTCCCCTACAAGTACAGGGTGCTATTGTACACATTACCCTGACAACAGATAGATATTTCTTTTCTCCACCTTCAATCAGGAAGATTATCAAAAAGGTCATAAAGTTGCCATCTCCACCACGTAAATGATTAGTAGTGCATGGTGATGCTTTGATAATTGCCACCCACTCACTCACTGAAGACTGGAACAAGGGGAATTTTGAGATTTCATTTTATTTCTTAAATCTCACAATTTACTCTCAGGCAAAACAAGCTAGATAATGTAGAAATACAGCACTAAAATGCAATCATAAAAATATTTGGTGCTTATCAGTTCAAGCCAATGAAAAGTAGGCTTGCATTTGCTACCCGGGCAACTTGGTGCAACACTTTCAAGAACTGAGAGTCAGAGTCAGAGGATCTTAGTATTTTTTTTCAGTGCTGAAGCTTGAACCAAGCTCCTGATATATGTTAGACAAGCACTCTACCACTGAGCTCTGCCTGCAGCTCCCAGAATCTTAGGATATCCAACCACAAGAAACTTGGCTTCAGAGAAGTAGACAGGTTCAGACAGTGCGTAGTCCAAGGCCACACCTCCAAGGTACAAAGAAGGTGCTCTCGTGCCCTCTCAGTATTCCTGCTTTTATACTACACTTATATTAATTTTTTCAAGAGGAATTTTATGGGCTAATTTCATTTTATTGGTAAGAAATTGAGTCTCTGAGAAAGTGAGTAGCCTGATTAGCTGGGTATGAGGAAAGAACTAAAGCTTTATGATTTTCAGAGTTTTATTTCTGAATTTGTTTTATAGTTTGTTAAGAGAGTGTCTAGACAGTGTGCATGATATAAATTTAAAGCACGAATAAAGACAATTATTTTTTCTGAGTTTTTTGGAGGTGAGCAGCTGGTTTAGACTCCGTCAGCATACATTTGAAACTTAGCCCTGCCATGTACTAGTTGCAATGTTAGGCAAGTGTCTTAAGCTCTGTACGTTTCATTTTTCCTATACTTAAAGAAAGATAATAGTTTCTACTTCTTTGGATGAGTGAGGGGAACAGGAGGATTCAGTAAAGCAGTGCTCTGTAGTGAGTATAAGCAACATGAGAGTTTCCTGTCTACATTTATCACTCAGGTGCTTTCAGCAAACAAGCAACAGGAAATGCAGTAACCAGGAAGAGACTTCAGTGGCTGACCTGTAGTGGGCTTTGAGATGGAGCCATATGCTGCAATGAGATGATCCTGTGGCAATGCTCACTCTCTTCCACTCTCGTTGTTCCATATGCCTGTTTTGCCCTTGAACTGGCAGTAAGAGAGTGGCTGCTTTTCTGGACCTCATATCCATGCATAACAGTGTTCAAGGGAAATGTGAGGGTGTCTCCCCTGCTCTGGTCTATCAAGCAGGAATCCTGCGATGACCTCCAACTGAAGAAGTTGGTGACAGGCTAAACCATATACTAATGAGTGTGACCTAGAAAATAGAATATGCTGGATGGTCTATGTCAGTAGAGTCTACCTTTGACATGAGTGGGTCCCTGAAGACCATGGCCCTTAGGGAGAAGAGCCTTGTGCCAAACCAGGGTGTTGCGAAGGAAGAGGAGGGCACCAGGAGTGCTGGGTGCGCACTGTTCTCTGTGCATGGGCAAGGGGGTCATCTTCATCTTTAATTCACTTAATGCTTCATTTGAGATATCACTGGTTATAGCTTTCAATGATCAGAGACGAGAGGCAAAGCAGGCTCTGTTAAGGAACTGGAGATGGCACTGTGTGTGTCCATTGCATGTTGTCTAATAGACCAGAGACACTCTCCAGCACGTATGTTGGATCTGCCTTGACCTAAACTACACGTCACTAGGAGGTAGAACATAGTGGTATTGGTAGCTGTATCAGATGTTTAGCTTCAGTAAAGAGTCCCATACCTTCCGCCCAGAACTCTCCATCAATTGGCATATAGGAATTTCCTAGTTGCTGCTGCAGCAAATTAACACAAAAACACTGGTACAGTAAACATCACATAGTAATTTACTGTCTTTAAGAGGTCACAAGTCCACAATGAATGAGCAGGGCTGCCCTTCTGGATCCTTGAGGGGCAGTCCAGTTCTGGTCTTTTCCAGCTTCTAGAGAACTTCTGATGGCTTGCTGGTGAGTGGCTTCTTCTTGATAGTACCACTCTGAGCTCTGATCTGACCTCCTCCATTCCACCTATAAAGGATTCTGCGACTACATTGAGTCCCATTGATAACCCTGGATAACCTCATCTCAAGATGCTTTACTTAATTGCATCTTCATAGTCCCTTTTGCAGTGTAAGGTAACATATTTTTAAGTTCTGAGAATCAGGACAGGGACATCTTTGAGAGGTCATTATTCAGTCACCAAAAGGAAGAAAAAAGCAGAAGTCAAAATACATTTGCTGTTCACACTTGGAAATGATTTGTTGCTTGTTCTTGTCTCCAGAGCATTTATAGCACACAGCAAGCTGACTTTTTAATCACCTAGAATTTAAAACTAAGTGTACACAATTTAGATGCACATAAATATTTCTATTCCCATTGTATTAGGAACATTGTAAATTACCTTCTGAGTGTAACTTAAGGATAGTGCAATTTTGTTTGCTTTCTCTTGTCAATATACCTGGAGACTTTTCCTTCCAGAATAACCAAGATTTAAGAGCACTTCCAGAAATGTAACATTAGTATAAATGTGGAGTCTGTAAGCTGCAGGGAGATGCCAGTGGGCAAGAGATACTTTTTGATAATAAGCACATATTATGTGGTGACCATTTGGCTTATAAAATACATTTTTAAAAGAGAGAAGAAGAGATTCTTTTTATGCCTCTACAGTTTAAAAATGTAAAGCTGCACCATGTAGTAACTGATCCTTCTTTTATGGTAGTTGGAAATGGAAAGCTAGTAGTTTGACCATTTAAAAGACAGTAATAGTAACTACTATACATGATACTAAAGAATTTTCCTGTAAGGCTCAAAAGCCTTGGAGTCCTAAAGTCTGAGGTACAGATTTTTTTTTGTGTGTGTGTGTGGTGCTGGGAATTGAATGCAGGACCTTGTACTTGCCAGGCAAGTGCTTATTCTACTGAGCTATCTCCCCAACTCTGAGGTGCAGATGGTAAAAATGATAAATAGGAGTAAGCACCTGAACAAGAAGTCATACTTGGGCTCTAAAACTAATGTCCTAAGGCTAGGTCTAAGGGAAGGAAAGACACCCTGATCTTTTGTTATTGTTGGAGCATCTCACTAGTCCAAAATTCAGGTGCTGCAGTAGCTATTTTTCTTTTTGAAGTGTCCCTCAGGCATCAAATCTTCCTAAACAATGCAATACATTAGAAATAATTTCCATTCTGCATTAGCTTGAATAATCATTTAAAATGTGGTTAACAGATCATATATTTGATATGACTGACTAAATGTGACTATTTGTCATTCTACTAATTACAAAACTGGAGTGTGAATGTTAATAATAACCCAGTAAATGAAGTCATTTGTAATTATCAAGGAAACTTCATGTTCTAGCTTCCCTAAAATATTTTATTGGAGAATTTGCTTAATTTTTCATCAGAAAACGTACTTATTGCATATTTTTCTTCCCCCCCCCTTTTTCAAATGAACATTAGAGCTTTCTAAATATTCATGGTACATGCTATCTATAGTACTTATCAGGGCTGTCTTGAGCTCCACTCAATCTGAAGACAAAAATCTGAGAATTGGAACAAGTTCTGCTGAAGTATTTTCACTAATGTGTTGGGAGTCTCAAGTGGGATATTGCAGCACCTGTGTGTAAAAGAAGGTGGGGCCACATGTCCTGGCCAATCAGATTTGACCTTTCAGCTTCATCCTTGTCTCTTTTCTGGCAAGCCTTCCTAATTGTGTCCTGTTTCTTATGAGTACTAAAGTGGAATTTTAGTCATTGAAGGACAGCATTTTCAACAATGAACTTGGAAAAGTAAGAGAAATTAAGTCAGTATTCATTTGTAGCTATTCTTAATGTATTTATCTCTCTGGTTACAAAAGAGATTGACACATATCCTGAGAGATGACCTCCTCTGCCATTTGAAAATCCTATCATCTATTGTCTGCACTCCCCATGGATACATGAAAGAAATACTCATATACAAAGTACGTATGTGAATCTTCTCTTGGGGGAGAGTAGCATTCCGAAGAGATAGCTGCAACGAAGAGTGCACCACTTTCCATGTGAGCAGTTCCTGTGTCTCTTTGAGGCCCCCTCAGGAGAGAGCTGCACCTTCCCAGCTCCTTTGGTTTCTGCATAAGGGAGACCTAGTTTAGACATGGGAAAAGGAAAAAAATGCAAAGTAGCTCTATAATTAGGTTTCTTAGTTCATTGTAAAAAAAAGTTCATGCTGATATTGACTAGAGAACTTTTTATGCCCATATCTTGTACTCTGAGTAACATTTGGAAGATGATAATATGCAATGTATTAAATATTATTATTCTCCTATTATTTAGTTATGAAATTCTGTTTTACTTCTTATATTTTATTTATTTACTTGGTACAGAGTCTCTACACAGCCTAGCCTTGTAGTAAACCTCCTGTCTCAGCCACCCTAGCACTGGGATTAATTGCATGTGCCACCACGCCATTTCGGTGGCCAGAATGGCGTGCTCATGGTTCTAAAGCCAGCACAGCATGCAGTACCAGAGGTCAAACCCAGGTCTGTGTGCTTGTCAAATAGGTGCTTAGACTGCTGAGCTATCACCCCTGCCCTGATTTACATTTTTGAATAGAATTTTTAAAAAAGAAATAGAAGGTACTTCAGATAAGGAGGCCTTTAGAATAAAAGTAAGAAATGAAGCTCTTGTTCATCTTCTGTTGAATGTATATATTACTATAGAAGTTGTATCCCTTTATAAATTGTCTATTTCCTGAATTCCTTACACAACCTAGTTTTGCCCATTATTCTACACTTCATTTCTCATTAATTGCCTCACATGTATTATTTAATTGCCCCAACGAGGCTGCTGTGGGTAATAATTGTGTTTGAAATAGTTTCATAGAGAGTGCTTAACTCAATCTTGGGCAGTTAGCATATACCCAGAAAACACTATCTGAATAAAAACCTAATTTAGCAGTAACAACAGGAGGTATCTCTCAGTGTTCTGCTGAAGACAGGAAGGAACTTTTAGATGAAATGTGTCCTGAGTCCTAGACACAGCCTGACTCCAGGCCAAAGGAAGTGACAACCCTGCTTCCCAGTAGCAATGAGAGTGAAGTCATTGCTGAAAAGTTAGCTAATTTTGTGGGAGGGAATAGAGCACCTCCCTCTCCAGCTGCAGCCAGGCTGCTCTCTCTGGGTCCTTGCTGTCTCAGCACAGGCCAGAGGAGCATGGCACCTCAAGCAACTCACTGGCTGCCCCATTCTCTGAAGATGGTGATCTTAAGCCCAAATTAAGCAACAAGAAACTACTTGGAGCCCTGCGGGTTAGCAGAGAGCCCTTCAGTACCAACGCAATAATAGCCAGAGCCCTTTAATACCAGAATTCCATTTTTAAAATGATTCTTTAATCCTCACTGTATTTCTCAATATGAGACACCTCACTTTCCTTACACTCAACTTTAATCTGTCTCACATCCAGAGACAAACATTGTCTGTTTTCTAACCTGTACTTTTCTGGAACTTGATTAGAATCACACAGCTTAAGCCAGGCATGGTGGCACATGCCTGTAATCCCAGCACTTGGGAGGCTGAGGCAAGAGGATCAGTGCGAGTTCGAGACCAGCCTGAGCTCCAAAAGTGACCTCAAGGTCAGCCTGAACTAGCGAGACCCTGTCTCAAAAAGACAAAAAAAAAAAAGGAATCACACAGCTTAATGAAAAGGTTCACATTAACAAAAGATAAAGCTTTACCTCCCAGTCAGGACCTCAACTCAGCATAGATTCCTGTGTGTAGAATAACGGTTGTTAAGTTTTTTGTTCTCTTTACACTCTTAAGACTCACTGAAGAACCCCAAAAGCTTTAACTTGTGTAGTTCTATATACCAATGTTAACTGAATCAGAAATTTAAAAGGACACACTTTTAAATTTCCCCCCAAATGGAAAAGTGAGACAGACAGACAGACAGACAGACAGACAGACAGACAGACAGACAGATGATAGATAGATAGATAGATAGATAGATAGATAGATAGATATAGATGAGAGAGACAGAGACAGAAATACATAGATAGATAGATAGATAGATAGATAGATAGATAGATAGATAGATATCGTCAGGATCTAACTAAATAGAAGGCAACTAAATTTTTATATTTGGTTAAGAATAGGCAGAATGTTGGCCTCAAAAATTATACAGAAGTAAGAGAAGGACTCTCTAATGCAACTTCAGATATGCTTTCTGCTATATTAAAAGTGAACAAGTAATATTACTAGCAGTTGGTTGGCATGTGGAATCCGAAATTGTATGAAAAAAATGCTTGTACTTTGCTACATAAAAACCATTGACCTTACCAGTTGATTGGCTGTTTTATCAACAAATGTTTGTGTACTGCAATCACAAACACGACCAGTGTATTGATTATTGGGAAATTATTAGTTCACCAATTGTGCAGAGGCTCTAAATGTTGACGCAGTTCATTAAATAATATTTCAATTAGGCTTTTTAATAGTAACAGTTTAATCAGAAGAGTCTTTAATTTAAATGGCTAATGCTCACAGTAGCAAATAGGTTACCCCACATCTTAGTTTTTTACTTAAAAATTCAAATTTCATTATTGGCAATAAAAGCCATCATTTGTAACAAAAGATTTGGAGTTCCTCTCTGTTATAAGGAAATGTCAGTATCTGGGTGTGATTTCCCTTAGTTTGAGGTGCTTCTAGTAAAAAATGGCATTCTACGAAACAAGAAACTAATGTGGCTCACAGTGCAGTCACAGAAGTGTTTTTCCTAAGGAAAAGCACCTGTGTGTTACTAAGCAACTGAAGCACTTTATGTGTACTTGTCATTCTATCACATAGAACATTAAGAAGTTGCAAACTCAATAGTTTATTATGAATAAAATTAATACTTTTACAGCTTCACTATTTGAAGCTGGGCATCTTTCCAAGAATGTGGCAGTGAACAATACAGTTGAGCACTGCTACCTTGGTTCACACTAAGGCACCAGTGGCCTTAGCTGCCATTGCTTTCCTGCCATCCCTTTTCATTGTCAGTGCAATGAAAAGAGCACACAACATCTTCAAAGTATTATAAAGATACAATTTGACCTTGCAAACTCCCTAAGGACCATGAGCTCCCTGAGTCTGCAGATTATACTTTCATAACTACTGGTATCTATAGTTAATCTTTATATTAAGTCTACAATAGATGTTGTACATTTTATATGCACCAGTTAATTCTCAAATGTGGACCAGCCAAATAGCCCAGTGAATTAAAGAGCCTGCAAGCAGGTGCAGAGACCATGGTTCGAACCCTGGGCCTGCCATGCTGGCCCCACCACCAGGGCACACTGAGACTGCAATTGAGACTGGGCATGGTGGCACACCTGCAATCCCAGCTCTTGGGAGGCTATAAACAGGCAGATCACTATGAGTCTGATCTAGTAGTGAGACCCTGAACACTTTGTAGACTCTTCTCTCCCAAAAAATAAAAAACAAAAACTTAAAAATTCTCGAATGTACACATTTCAGAAAACATATTCTCTTTGACCTCGCAACTCTGGTACACTTTGCCTTCTGTGTGGCTAGTACATAGAAGCTAATTAAAATCTAAAGCATTTTCAATAGCATTGCTACTAGGGGTATAAAGCTCCATTTTTGGTCTAGGAACATAACTCAGTGGTAGAGTACTTGCCTAACATCTGTGGTTCCCTGTATTCAATCCCAAACATCTCTGGATGGATGGGGGTGGATAGATTAATGGATGGATGGATGGGTGGTTGGGGGTGCATGAGTGGGTGGATGGATGGGCGCATGAGTGTGTGGGTAGATGAATAGATGGCTGGCTGGGTGGATGGGTGGATGGATGAATGGAGGGATGGATGGATGGATGGATGGATGGATGGATGGATGGATGGATGGTTAGGTGGATGGGCAAGCAGGCAGAATAGCTGGCTTCATTTCCTGAGTCCGAATGTATTTAGACTGGAATTCATTCATTCATCCAAGGTTTGCTGATGTTTGCTTCATCTCTAGCAAATATCAGACCAGAAAATATGCTGTGTTTTTCAGGGCACTTGAGAATGTTTCCTCTCTCCCCTGCAGTTTCCTTTCTTCTCTTCGTTATTGTTTCCTTCTTTGGACCTTGCTTTCTCATGGTTCAAAGCTGTCAAACATGAATAATATTAAATGTCACATTTTCCTCTGGGTTACATCTATCTGTGCATCATAGATGACTTGTTTTCTCCTTTTTTTCCAGGCCTTAAGTGCTATGTTTTGTCTTTAACCAATCATGAGTTTTGTCCTGAGGTGCATTATTTAGCTCTTTTTCTCCTCACCACCAAGACTAGCCTAGACAATGAACTGCCGAGCTCAGGTGAAGGTAGTAGATTCTGCTCTGTGCTTCCAGTTAAAAGGCTGCTTTCCATTTGCCCTCTGTCCAATGTTTGCTGTAGTGAACCTACTCTGTGGCCACAAATGCTGCCTTGAATATCTGAGTCAGTGCAAGGTGAAGAGCTCCTTCAAATCCTGAGTTAATCTGATAGTCAGGAGAAGGGAATACTAATATTTACTTAGTTTCATTGTGACTTCACAAAATTCCGTGCTGAAGGAAGAATGGTCCTTGAGCTGATTAATGATTGTATCTGATCTAATCGCTGGTCCTCCAAGTGCTAGTGCCCATGATAAGGTGTATTAAATTTGGTTGTTCATGGCGAAAACTGAATTTTGAGGGTAAACTGTATTTACAGGGCTAGAAAAGCTTGCCTTGTGTGCCAGAGTGTGTCTGCTGCTGTCTTGTTTTCATTCTTACTGTACTACTTGGTAGAAATAAGAATGTTTATATCCAAAGGAGCAAGCTTCCTGAGAGGAACCCCAGCTGGCTTTTAAAAGACACTTTCTCCAGAGGGTATGGATATTGTCTAACCTGAAAGGTATTAGTCAGCAGTCCCTGCCCAGTGAGATCTCCTAGCACATCTTACTGGGCCTCTATCTGACTCAGGTATCCTTTTGTCAACTTATGTCTCTCTTCTAAACCTACAACATCCACAGAGTTGATAGACACAGCAGTATGCTAAATGAATCCTTTATGTCTCTATCTCTTTTAGAGAGTTAGTGACTGAGTTCTATTTTTATGTCCTCATGATGAGCCAAGACTGTATGCAGAGCAGACATCTGCATATATAGGAAGTGGAGTAGAGAATGTGGCAGCAGCACCCAGCTGAGTTTTTTATCCCTGGTTCTTTTACTGATGAATGCAGTGCCTTTCATTGTCCCCTTATCTCTAATTTATTTGTGGTCTGATTTAAACTGATGAGTGCCATTCCTCCTCTTCCACAATGTGATAGAGGTCTAGCACTAGACATGGATGTAATTATACTTGGAGGGCAGGACTTCCTGCCTTTGTCATTGCGCATTCCAGAAGTGCATGTGACATGGTGGGTGTGCACTGCCTTCCCAGCTGTTCCAGCAGGACTCCCACACCCCCTGCTCAGAGCAGGATAAATCACCTCCTACGCCAAGGCCGGTCAGCAGTTCTCAGAGCCCTTTAGTACAGTCTCTGAAGGTCCTGCAGCTGTTTGAGTCTCACTTAAGCAATCCTTCCTTTACCTGCGTGGCTAGCCATATTTGCGTGTAGCAGATCTCAACTCTTGTAACTTCTGAATTCAAAGTCAGGAGACTGCCTTTGTCTCAGTGCTTGTTCATGTAGCTAACTTCTGCCAATGATCCAGTCAAAAAAGCCAGTTGCCTGAGTGATGTTCAGACGTCAAATTCCAAGCCTTCACACTTGACAGAGAGCTCTGTAATACACTGCTCTCTATCTCCTACTGTATATGAATATGCATATTAGTTAAAATAGCTTTTATAATCCTTGATTCAATAGCTTTAATCAGTGTATGATATGTGGTACTACTAAAACACTCGGTGACACTATCAGTGTGGAACTCTAGTACTTAATGTGTACTCTTGAGGAAGCACAGCCAATATTTTTCTTCCACTCATGCAACAAACCAGAATCAATCACTCCCTGTGCTGTTTCATGGCACTTACAAGTACCTTCATTGTAGTATTTATTTCATTGTGTTACAGAATAAAAATAAAATTTTATTATCACATAAAAATGTGAAGAACTGGCTTGTAAACTCCCTAAAAGCAAAGACAGTCTTATTTGTTATTCTATTTCCTACATGAATTCAAATATTATTTAATTGAAATAGAATACTAAGCACTCTCAAATTTCACTAGATATGTTCCCTAATTTTGTAGTATGATCATCATATTTATCTTTTGATGATGTATTATACTTTTGTGTATGTCACCCCTCACTCTTAAAATAAGAATGTTTTAACCTCAATCACCCCATGATGTGTTCGACTGTAGAATAATGTTGTGGCACCCAACTCTCTCTGAGTCATGCTGACCACATGAACAGTCCCTCCTATTCTCTTTCCAGCAACTCTAAAGGAACTAGTATCACAGACAATGATCTGCTGGGCCCAAGAAGACCAGATCCAGGATGCAGAGCTGGTCCGGATGATGTTCAACTTGCTCCGGAGGCAGTATGACAGCATTGGGGAGCTACTGCAGGCTTTGCGAAAGACCTACACCATCAGCCAGGCCTCTGTGAGCGACACTATCAACCTGCTGGCTGCCCTGGGCCAGATCCGGTCACTCCTCAGTGTCAGGATGGGCAAGGAAGAGGAGCTGCTCATGATCAACGGGCTGGGGTAGGTCCTGCACAGTGGCTCAAGAACTGTTCCAAGCTGGGCTTGGTGGAGCATGCCTGTAATCCCAGAACTTTGGAGGCTGAGGCAGGAGGATCAGTGCGAGTTTGAGACCAGCCTGGGATACAAAAGTGAGCTCAAGGCCAGCCCGAACTGCATAGCAAGACCCTGTCTCAAAAAAAAAAAAAAAAAAAAAAAAACTCTTCCAGTGGAAGATTGAGCCTGCTTCCTCTTCCAGTGAGCTATCTCCATGCCAAATGAGTCTTCCTTGTCACTTGAGAGACCAGGCTGCTGATGATGAGAGGACATTGTCCAAAGGAATGTGGAAAAGTGTTGGAAAAGAGCAGTATTTAGTTTGAGTCTTATGAAGGTAGCCAAACAGAAGCTATGAAAAAAACTCTGGAGAAAGGAATGGTGCATTCAACCCATGACAGAAACAACCTAAACATTTGAGTTTTGACCAGATATCTTCTGGGAGTTCTCTCTGAAAATGCCTCCTAATCCTTTCTTTACAGGTCTTCCTTGTAGAGGCATTTTGTTAGCTCTGTGTGATGCCTGCCTCTGTCTTAGAAACCATGTAGTCAACACAATTCATAGCATTTTAGGCATCAGAAGAGATTTCTTTAATTTTGAGGTTCGGCACTCCATTTTGTAGATGAGAAAACCAAGACCTAAAAAGTTTCACATATCAGCCCCCAAATTTACATAATTAAAATCATCCTACTGCCCTTAAGCAAAAGAAAAAAAAGGAGCAGGAGCATAGCAAAGCTATTTTGAGAATCCTCAGGAGTAAATGGAGGTTTGGATGTATGCATTCTCAAACTAATTTCTAAAAACAAATCTTAGAAATTGTGACTTTTTATAGGAAGAAAAAAATTCAGAATAAATTCTGACCCAAATCTTTGCCATAGACATGGCAACAACAAAACCTGGCCATTGCAGATGGTGTCTACTCAGTCCCTCACAGAAAAGAGGGCAGCGAGTTCCTGGTCACTTGAGAGGAGGTTTTGCATTTTAAAATCTTTGTGTGTAGGTTTATTATATGCTAATGTCTTTGGCATTTAAAGACTGGAGTCCACAAACTTCATGGTACCTAACACGAAAATGCTTTAAGAAAAAAGAGCACAGCCCTATCTTTAAAAATGGAAGTACAGAGAGACACAGATAGAAGGGCAAAGAAAGAAGTCCCTTAATACGTGGGGGAATAGGAAGCCAGTGCTTTTGATTGGATTAAAAACATTACAAGCAAAAAACCAAGAGGCAACTGTTTAAATGTTACTGACATTTCAAAAATAGAAAGCAAGTACTTGGGCATAAAGAGATAAAAGAGTACAAAAACATTCCTATATACTAAACAAGGTAGACCCATATATTCCAGCTGACCAAATACCTTCTTATTATCTTTTTGCCTGTCCCTTTTGCATTACTACAACCCCGATTTGTATGTGCTCATCTTTGAATTTTTATAGCACAAAAATAAGCAGGTACTGAGTTCACTGTCTGATTCCTATTCTAGGGACATCATGAACAACAAAGTGTTTTACCAACACCCCAACCTCATGAGAGTCCTGGGTATGCATGAGACTGTGATGGAGGTGATGGTGAATGTGCTGGGTACAGAGAAATCACAGGTATGATTTCTTTATGCTGAGGACATGGCCAGGAATTGATTGGTGGAGGGCGGGTGCCAGACACACTATGTGAAGGTATATAAAAGCTCTGATTCTGAAAACTCACCTACTCCTCTGGCCATTCAGCTACTAAGTTTGCTTCCTGTATTCTGCAGCCTTGCTCTTTCCTAGAGAGAACTCAGGATTCCACATAGAAACCCAGTGTGCTTTGCCTTGGTCAGGAGCAAGCTGTTCTAAAAGAGAACAAAATCTTAATAGTGACCCTAGAAGTGTTCTTCAAAAATGTTCCTGTTTCCTGCCAGCCAACCCACTGACATAGCCAAGTTTTCTTGCTAGCTCTCTAGTAAAGATGGGTAGGTAGCATCTACTGACAAAAGAAAATAAATGGACATGGAGCACAGCTGACATTTACTTCAACTTGTCTGAGTTGCTAGAGTTAGATGGTTTCTGAACACAGTACATGGGGGGTGGTTTTAAATGTTGGAGATTTCAAAGTGCCACCACCCAGGAATGAATGATTCCAGTGCAGCTTCACCAAGTCACATTCCTGCTCACTGGCTTTCTCTCATCTCTTGGAGGGAGATCCCTGAGCAAGCAGATGACTATGGGTTCAGAACCATATTTCTTAGAGCATCCGCTATGATTCCAAAGAGGGAAATGAAGGTCTTTCTAGGATCCTGTGCAAAGTCCACATGCTTTAGTGAAGATTATGGGGTAAAAAAAATCATATATGGCCTAGCACAGAGATGCTAAGTTCTTGCTAAGTAGAAAGTCCAGGCCAATCAACGCTAATATAAGATGGCATCCCCATGCTAAACTGTAAGCCTCCAATTATGAGTACTACAAGAACCCATAGGAGAGTAATTATGAAGGACAAAAGGAATGGGGGGAAAGCTCACAGACACATCCTGATGCTCCTTATGCCAGAGGAGCCAGGCATGAGCCAGAAGACTCCAGTTTTAAGGTACTGATGGGCCTTCTTTTTCATGTCACCCATCTATCTTTCTGGTATTTCCCACCAGAATTGTGTCCACTCCTATACTAAGAATACTAGTAGTTTGATGCAGGGTCATATGATTTCATGTGACACCCATGGAAACTGGGATTTGTGAATGATGTCTGTCTTCCTTTAAAGAGAAGATGTTTTTTAAAAACTATCTAACTGTGAATATTTTTGGAAGCTTTTTCTTAAATGTTCTTCACTCTCTGTTCCTCTGTGAGCAAAAAGAAAGGAAAAAATGCATTTTCCAAACTGTTCATAGCTTAAAAGACTTCATCCTAAGACTCTAAGATCAGATTTTTCAGAATGCATCCGATGCATTTCTCTGATACCTCCTCTTTCTCCCGGTAGATTGCTTTCCCAAAGATGGTTGCTAGCTGTTGCCGCTTCCTTTGCTATTTTTGCCGTATTAGCCGGCAAAATCAGAAGGCAATGTTTGAGCATCTGAGTTACCTGCTAGAGAACAGCAGTGTGGGCCTAGGTATGTATGTGGTTAGAATCTGCACAGGACTTGGAGTACAAATACCCTACTGGTCACTGAGGAACTAAAGAGAAAGAATACACCTGCATGCCTATTGCATTTTTAAATACAAAGAAAAAGCTTACTTTAAAAATAAGCACATATAAGAAATCTTTGCTCTCCAAATAGAGAAGTAGCTACCAACCACATGGCGGACAGTTTGTATTGGCCCAGTTGCACATTTATATCTCTTCTCCCTTGGAATGAGTGGCCAGTGGTTTATGAAATACTGACTGGATTGGAGATGTATTCCGGGGACATATTCCTCCCAGCCCAGCTGATGAGAGAATACAGCAAGTAAGACCAAAGTCATCAATCTGGTCCTTTTAGGCAGGTTGGCTCCAAGGTTCATACCTGGCCCATCACCCAACCTGCAAATGTTTTCCTTAGTTGCCACATCAACTGGCCAATATGAGCAAACAGAGCAAATCTATCACCACAAGGATGACAGCAGCTGCACCTGTGTGCCTCCGTCACAAAGCAATGAATTGGTAGAATACACAAGTATATTCTTGAAATCTGAAATGTCTCTTTTATTTATCAAATGTAACCAACATTCTTATAAAATGCCATCCAAAGTATTTCTTAATTTTAGACTACGAGCCAAAAGAAATTTTTTAAATGAAAGACAGCACCAATGACCTAACATAACTACATAAATGAGTGCTATTTGAAGCTATTCAGGGGTTACCTGGTCAAGATATGAATGTCCCCAGATGAGAGGTCCCCAAATTTTGAGATAGGCATGGGAAATACGTATTTACAGCTGACCTTTGGACTGATTTCCTACGAATCCACACTGACAATATTGAGTGTAGGGAGCAAAGATACCAAATAAGAGTGTTCTTAAATTGGGCACTGCCCACCTACAGAACAGCTACGTAGAGCTGGCTGCAGTGTGTCTGCTGTGCTCTCCTGACTGCTGCTGTGTACTTCAATCTCAGTTCGCACCGGAGGGACCTTTTTGTCTGTCGCTTCTGTTCCTTCTCCTTCCCTAGCCTCCCCATCGATGAGGGGGTCCACCCCACTGGATGTGGCTGCCTCCTCTGTCATGGACAATAATGAACTAGCACTTGGCTTAGAAGAACCTGACCTTGAGAAGGTAACTGAATCTGGGGAGGCAATGTACTATTCTCTTCCACCTACAGTGTGGTTAACCAGAGGAAAAAGCAGGCCAAGTTCTGAGTTTTCATCTTCTCTTGGTGGACTCTCAGCAAAAATGTGGTAGAATATGAATAACTGGCAGCAGTAAGATCATTCATAGTAGAGGATCTCCTGGAGGCAGTGTTGGCCTAGAAGTGAGTATGCAGATACCTGTGGTCTCTCAGAGGTCCTGCCTCACTGGGCTGCATAAACATTACTAGGTCTCCGTAATTCCTATAAAGTTCTCAATCATGCCATTCATAAGGTCACTTATGAAAGACAAGACCTGAAAGAAGGTTCTGTAGTCAATATCTTTTCCATGAACAAATGAGACTAACTGAGCTGCCTGCCTCTCCTGGTGTGTTGAGTAGAGCTCCTAATGGTAGTGCTAACTGGGGGCAGATTCACCTGTCTCTGCCCCACCCCTCCCAGGGAACTATTTCCTTGTCTGGATGGCTGGTAAGGTTAGCAATGCACTTTTCTATATATGGAGAAGTGCAAGCTGGGGCAGGGAAGGGGAAGCCATACAAGTCATAGGCCATCTAGGCTCTGACCATCATGTACCTGGGAGCATGAAGGAGAAGGGCACCTAGCCCTGACAAGAGCTCAGGAAGATCACTCTGAAAAAGTGATGACACCGATGAGGTGAAATTAGTCAAGCATATTGCTGTGAAGGAACCAGGAATGTTTGGGCTCAGAAGGTAAAAAACTATTCTGCCACATAGTAAAGAACTAGAAAATTGAGTTTGACCAGAACACATGGTACCTGACAGGCTGATAAGAAAGGAGCCGTGAATGCTAAGGAATCCAAGATTAAGGGATCAGCAGATTTCATGTCTTCTGAGACCTCTTTCCTTGGCTTGCAGAGGGCCCTGAATTCTGTGAGTTCACCCAGTCTCTGTGTGTAAGAACCCCTGGGGTGTCACTGTGTGTCCAAGCTTCTTTTTCCTGTAAGGACATCACCCTCAGCAGGTTCACTTAATCACCTCTGTAAAGTCCTCAGCTTCAAATTAAGAGAATTTGAAATGAAGTCCTAGAACTTAGGGCATAGGCATATAAACTGAGAATGACACAATTTAGTCCATTAAAAAAATGTCTTTGAGCTGATCATTTCACTTTGCTTTTTTAGTTTTTGTAATATCAAAGATGCATTTTAAAATAATAGCTCAGGGGCAACAAAATGTAGGCAAAAATGTTTTTGTTATTTTGTCGTATTCAGTAAACATTACTGTTGAACCTAATTGAGACTCTAATAAACCATTAAGTTAAAAGCTGAAATCAGGGAGAAAGTTTATTTGTTAAGCTTGTTAAATATGATTTTATTAAAAGGCAGAGTGAAGTAACTTTGCTTTTTAAAAGTCTGCTAAATCTCAGTGCAGCAAAACTTTGGGTTAACCCTAGTGGGCTATGAGAGTAGTAAGCGAAGTTACAAGGGGGAAATTTTAGAAGTTGCCCCTCAACCCCATAGGCCTGCCCTGAGGAACACCATCTGGCCTGTACACACCCCCAGGGCTGAGACACTACCAGGGTACCTTCTGGCGTGACACCTACTCCCTAAATGCTAAATGCTGTGTCTCCATGTTATCTCCACTTCACGGGGAACAGGCTACAGTCAAACTGTATTATTCTTGCATTAAAAATGATAAGAATAACCCTCAGTGTTCTGTAGACAGCAGCTGGAGGGTCTCCCACGAAGGGCAGGGCCAGTGCTCTGACTCTGCCTTATTCATCTTTTGAAATGATGCTGCTTCTTAACGAAGTTGCTGAGCCTCCTCTGAAGGATGTAAAATGTGGTAGGAGAAGACAGGCAAGCTGGGGTGGGGGGACAGGCAGGGACTGGCAGGGGAATCTGGAAAGGGGCTGTGCAAGTGCTAAGCAATTGTTCTGGTGTGGGGAAATTTGCCAGATCAGTATGCAAGAAAATGGTAAATTTCAGAATTCTTCCCTCTATTGACCAACGAAGAAATCACAACTATTAGATTGAACAACCACCCTATTCCAGCACAAACACATGTACACCCACTTATTTTCCTGCCCAGCAAAATGCTCTGTACTTGTAACCATGAAAAGTCTGCCTAATTGTGGCTCCTCCTGACATTTTTATGACATATTCAAGTCTGATCTCTAAGTAGAGTACTCTCTGGTTTATAAAAGAAGTGTGATGATAGATTTTCTACTGAGTTTTGCTTTATATTTATTTTTCCTGTGAAATAACAGTGTTTGAAATCAGCAAATAAGTCATTCATTCAACAGACTTATTGGGAATCTTCCATGTGCAAGTCCCATGGGCTTAAGAAATTTAAAAAAAAAAAAAAAATG
>PVKN010005333.1:0-31047 GCA_004027915.1 Capromys pilorides | reverse complement strand
AAAAAAAAAAAAAAAAAAAAAAAAAAAAAAAAAAAAAAAAAAAAAAAAAAAAAAAAAAAAGAAAAAAACAAGAGAGGAAGGAGAGGACAAGTCTCTTATTGTCATATTGTATGCAGGCTACCATCACTAGGGTGAGTATAGCACTCATTCCCTTAATCCCAGTATCCTTAATCCCAGCATTGAACTGTGAATCAATCAGACACTCAAGATTTCTCTATCTCTGCAAAAGGTTTATGACCACATGAGCCTTTGGGAGGGAATATCTAGGCACAAACCATAGCAATGACCTTGGAGATTATCATATCTAGGCCCTGGCCCCTTCCTTTGTGGGTGTTCTTTCCCCCTCATTGCTTCCCAGATGTGATGAATTAGACAGCTTTCTCTACCTTGCCCTTCTAACATATTGTTCCTGCCCTGGAATTAGCTGACCATGGACTATGAAACTGTGAGCCAAAGTGCACCTCTTATTCTGTAAGTTATAGGTATTGTATATTGTGTCCCAGGAACAGGAAAATAATTAAGGCATAAGAAGATCTGAAAAGCCCAAAACAGTGTGTTGTAATAACCTAGAGATGAATGATAGTAGGAAGCCATATTCATTCATTGAGTGGACACAAGGCAAAGAAGGAGTTTATTACCAGAACCTAGAAATGCAGTCACCCGGCAGGAATTGGAATCATTGTGGGGGCTGTCCAGTAGGGACTGGAAACAGGGCAGTGTCATGGGAGCTTCAGCTATTGAGAACAGGTAGCTACCACCTGAGGAGGGAGGAAGAAGAGAGGGAAGGACTGACCTTGGCTTTTCCCTTTCTTCCACCCTCTAATCTCTCACTTTTGTCTTCATGGGATGAATTTTATTAGTAGCCACTTGAGAAGGAACCTGGAAATGTAGTTTGTAGTCATCATCATGTCCCTCCACTTTTCCTCCTCCTTGTAATATGTAGTAGAACAAGGAAGGACAGAAAGTAGATCTGAGGGCACTTAAGCCCAAAACTGATGTGAAGATCCATCCTCACACTGAGAGCCTATTCTTGTGTGCCATATATTCCAATATCTGGATATGGTACAGAAGAAGAGGCTACGTTGTATAGTTAGGGGCTGGAAGATTCAGTATCAGCAAACTCTGGGGATAGGGAGGAAGATAGGTGGAGAGGCACAACATGGAGCTGCTTTGGCGGGGTAGGCATAAGGAACAGGGTAAGGAAATTGTGGTAAATAGTGGTTCATGTTTAAAATATTAAGCATATGCATTAATAATATTAGGCATATGCATTAAAACGCATGGATCATTTTGTAAGCATATCAATGCTATTTTATTGAATTTATATATATTTAGAGAGAGGAAGTAGCAGAAGTGCTTTGTACTGTAACATTGTAATTTAATATACACTTATTTTTATAAGAAAATTGATATTTCTGTAACAATGTGGTTTTTTTTCCACAGGGCCACACTGACAGTTATACTGTGGCACCTGCAGGCCCCTTTTGGATGAATTCATCTAGGGAAATTATGCCTGGGGAAGGTACTCATCTCCTTGAATCATTGTTATTTGGCTTTATGGTGATGTTTATTTTATGAAATTAAGAGTGCCTGAAAAATTCCTAATGAAGTTGTTTTTTTTAAGGAACATCTCTAGGAGAGTGATGTAGCTAAGCCTACTGCAGTTCTCAGTGCCCATATTGGAGTGGAGGGCCTGGCTGGGCCAGTGATGTAAAGTCAAGGTATTATGCAGGTTTGAGCAATATTTATCCCAGAGGGCCAGATAAACATTAAACATTTCTGTATTAGAAAAATATGTAAGTCAATGAAAATGAATGCTATATTTGTTTGGTACGATAGCAGTTCAGCTGTCAAATTGATCAACATCCTTGATTGAGGTATTAGTACTGTAATGTGAGGATTTCCAAAATTTTTATGTATGTGTGATTGATAGTGGTTAATGGACTGTTACCTAATATAATTTTCTTGACATAGTCTTTTAGTATTTCAAATATCTAGTCCTTAGGGGGAAAGGCTACATATACGTGGCCTTGAAAAAGTAAAAAACAGACTTTTAAAGAAAAATATAAACAAATTGCAAATGAATGAACCCCCTCCCCCGCAAAACTGGGGTTTTAGGACAAATAGCTATTCCCAGATTAGGTTGAGATCAGTGACATGTCAAGAATAAACCTGAGTCAGAGTGGGACACACTTGTAATTTTTGGCTCCTTTGGAGACTGAGGGAGGAGGATCACAGGTTCTGGGCCAACTTGGGAAACTTAGTGAGATTTTGTCTCAAAATTTTAATGGAAAGGTGGAACTGGGGACATAACTTAGCAATAGAGGACTCATGTAGCAAGTGAGAAGTCCTGGGTTCAATCCTCAGTACTACAAAATCGGTCAAATAAAAGTATAAATGTGAATATTTGCTTACCTGGGACAGACATTGCCTAGTGTCATATAAGCTAGTAAGATTATAGTAGAAACTTCAAAAAATTTCCAAAGATGGGGGTTCAGATGTATAAGAGGGTTCTCTCTCTCTCTTATAGGGAGAATCCTGAGCACGCTTTCTCATGCGCTGGTTGAGCTAAGGAAAAATAGCCAGTGCCAAAATCCTCCCAGACAAATCATATTCCCCCTAGGGAATAAAAATCTTAATCTGTAAGAAGGAGGATGAAAGAAACTGACGGCCCTAGTGGAAACATCTTGCAGATGGGGCAGGATAACAGGAAACACAAAGAAGCTTTCGTTGTGGGAGGGACAGAAATATCTGCTGGCCAGCATTGCATATGGAAGAGGGTTGAGGACCCTTGTGAATGCTACATGATCCAGGTTCATATGTCTGCCTATATTGAGGATTTAATCAGACATCAGAGAATGACATCATCTCCATCTCTCCTACTACTAAGTTAACAAGCATCAAGTAAAAACAATGGAATATAACTTGGATGAGATAGAGAGAGTGCGGAGGCGGGGGGTGGGGGCAGGGGGAGGCAAAGTCAAGTGAGAAGACATTGAGAAAAGCCTTGTTGCAAATTACCCAAGTCTTATAAAGAAAAGGTATAACCAGAGAAACTGAAAGCTCTCGTGCCTGAGTGTAACCATAGAAACAAAACCTTCAAAGCCATCTACCTCTTAGCTTTGTTTAAGTTTTTTGTCTTTTTGACACATATTTTAAAATTTTTCGGTAGGTAATGTGTTTACATGATCCACAGGTAAAAGTGAAATGTGAAAGTTGCATAGTGAAAAGGTACACTCCTTTTCTCCATTTCTTCTTGACATTGTATTGTTTGTTGTTCATGTTTCTTACATAAATAGAAGCAAATACAAATATACATGCTAAGTGTTATTTTTTCTGTCACAATGTGTAGCATACTGTGGGTCTGTATTGCACTGTATGCTTTTGCCATTTACATTGTCCTAGAATGTCTGCTCTGTTATTAGGAGTTGTTTCTCATTCTTTCCTTTTGTAGCTGTTTAATGTTTTATTATGTGGGTGTGACATAATTCAGTTTATATTTCTAGGCCCTAGGGGTGTTTCTAGACTTTCTTCCCCTTCGGTACTGGGACTTGAACCGACGGCCTTTGCACTGAGCTACATACCCAAATCTTTTTTTACTTTTCATTTTGAGATACAGTCTCACTAAATTGCCCAGGCTGGTTTTGAACTTGTGATCCTTCTGCCTCAGTTTAGCACAGTGCTCAGATTATGGGTGTGGTTCACACACCTGATTAATCTTGAGCATTTTACACACATGCAAGTGTATCTGTGGGACAAAGTCCTAAATATAGATTGTTGGATTAAAAGGTAAATGTGTTTGCAATTTTTGATGGTATGACCAGATTGTTCTCAGAGATTTTATTGTTTTTCACTCTCTGGCAGTGAATGAATGTTCCTGTTTTCCCACAGTCTTGCCAGTAAGGCATGTTATCAAACTTAGGGATTTTTTTTGTCAGCATGAGAAAATGGTGTCTCCGTCTTGAGTTTGCTTTTCTCTTCCAAGTAATGATGAATATCTTTTTAAGTGCAAGTGCTATTTATATGTTTTTCTGTGGGTTACCTACCTGTATTTGTCTTTTTTTTTTTTTTGGGCAGGACTGAGGTTCAAACTCACGACCTTGCACTTGCCAAGCAGGCACTTGTACCACAGAGCTATCTCCTCAGCCCCTTATATTTGCCTTTTTCCCCCCTGTGAGTTTGCATTTTTCTTTTTGTTTTGTTCTATTTTGTTTTGCGGTACTGAGGATTGAACTTTGAACCTTGTGTTTGCCAGGCAGGCTCTTATGGCACTGAGCTATCTTCCCAGTGCCACATTTTTCTTGAATCTTGGAACTTTTTTTACATTAGGGAGATTAGCCCTTTATCAGCGCTAAGTTATATATTTTTTATTTTGTCCCTCCTTTTTTGCTTTCCTTATGAAACCCCCAAGTTTGTTGTTATTGTCAAGTAATTGAAATTTTCCATTTTTGAAAGTGATATTTGGACTCTATAATTAAGAAGTGTGTTCCTCGGAGCCGAGGAGATAGATCAGCAGCATAGGCGCCTGCCTGGCAAGCACAAGGTCCAGAGTTCAATCATTAATACCATTAAAACAAAACAAAAGAAGTGTGTTCCTACTGGGCATTTTGGGAGGATGAGGAAGCAGGATTGTAAGTTTGAGCTCATCTTGGATATGGGATTAGTGAGACCCTGAATGAAAATGAAAAATCAAAAAGGGCTGAGGGGGCTAGCCAAATAGCTCAGTGGATTAAAGCACCTGCAAGCAGATGCAGGGGCAGGGGTTCGATCCCTGGGCCTGCTGTGCTGGCCCTGACCCTGGGGCGCACTGAGCTGGCAATTGAAACTGGGCATGGTGGCATGCGCCTGTAATCTCAGCTCTTGGGAGGCCATAAACAGGTGGATCACTCCAAGTTTGATTGGATAACTATGAGTCTGATCTAGTAATGAGACCCTGAACACCCTGTAGACCCTTCCCTAAAATATAAAGAAAAAAAAGCGCTGGAGACATAACAGTGGGAAGACTGTAGGTATGGTCTGTAGGTGCAATTCCTAGTACTGAAACAAACAAATGAAAAAAAAAAACCACACACACACACACACACACACACACACACACACACACACAACTGTTCCCTAAATAGCTACTCTGCCCCAATGCCAATGATAAAAAAGTCCACACTGACTCCAGTGATTTGGGATACTTTCTCTATCGTATAATGAATACCTATATGTATTTCTTTTTACTTTTTAATTTTAAAGAGAGAAAAACAATACAATGATACAGAATTTCAAAACAAGATAGGAAATTTAAAATGGTTAATATATTGCATATTGTTATCTTCAAAGGAGTTATTCAGATTGTAAGATACAGCTGTGCAAAATTGATTGCACAATGTAAACAAAATGTTCTTTTCAATGAACTAATAGAAATTAGTACTATAATTGCCTTGGCTATCTTGTGTGAGTATATGTAGATACATATTTAAACTTTTTTTTCATTTTTATGTGTTTGGCATAGGGTCTCACTACACAGCTCGGACTTTTAGTGATCATCTTGTTTTCAGCCTCCCTGGAACTGGGATTATGGGTGAATGCCACCACACCCGGACTCAGTTGCCAGCTCAGCGTGCCTGAGAGTGAGGTTGGAGAGGAATGTAGTTCAGGGGATTGAACCCCCGTCCTGCATTTGCAGGCACTTAGTCTACTGAGCTATTTTGCTGGTCCTGGATTCTGATTTCTGAAATGTTGGTAATGGTGGGTTGACCATAATTCTTTGAAAAGAACGTTAAACCCAAGTGTATAATATTTTGACATAGGTCAAATCAGAATATTACCAACTTAGAATAAATCTGTGAGTTAAATAAATCTTAACTTTCATTCAAAGATACATCATTATACCATGCTGGCCCCTTCTCCGGGGTGCACTGAGATGGCAGTTGAGACTGGGTGTGGTGGCACGCACCTGTAAGCCTAGCTATAAACAGACCACTATGAATCTGATCTGGTAGTAAGACCCTGAGCACCCTGTAAATCCTTCTCAAAAATACAAAAAACCCTCCCCACAAAAAAAACCCAACAACCAACTAAAGATATATCATTATTATAATTATTATTAAAAGTGTAAGTAGTGCCAGGAAGGTAGGAAGCTGAGAAAAGAGAATCACAAGTTGAATCCCAGCCAGGGCAATCTAGCCATTTATAGAGGTTTTGTCTCAATATAAAAACTAAAAAGGGGCTGTGAATGTAGGCCACTGTGAAGGCCCGGACTTCATTCACCAGTATAAAATATACATATGAAAATGCAAGTTGTTATATTTTTAAAGTTTGGCATTACATGGTGAAACTTAATTTCTCAGTACCATTAGCTGCTGGATTGTATGTGCTTTCATTAGATTGTATATGTATGATCCGGAGAGGTAACTAAAACTTAATGTAGCTCTGGAGGTTTGCATTGTAATGTTATAAATGCTAATATACCAAATAATTCTGCAAGGATTAGCATTATGTTGCAGTCTAATATGCATTATTTTCTTATTTTTTACTTAAAATTTCAGATATTTGTTGGCTTCTATTTTTCTTTTAATTCTTTATCAAATTCTTCATTGAGTCACTCAACAAATGGTCACTGGGGGCAACTGTAGGGACTGCGGTTCGATCCCCGGCACCACATGCTGCTCCAGCCCCACCACCAGGGTAGGCTGAGCCAGCCATAAAAAATAAATAAATAAATAAACAAACAAACAAGCAAACAAATAAATACAATAAAATAAAAATTAAAAAAACCAAATGGTCACTGTTTACTGTTTTCATTTTTTAATATATTATTTATGAAAAGCCATTTTTCTTAAGGTATAATTTATATTACATTCCCTTTAAATGTAATTTGAGTTGACACTGTTTTTCCTTGTATAACTACCACCAGTATCAAGACACAGAACATTTCTGTCCCCCTGAAAAGTCCTCTTGCAATTTTACAGAACATGTTGTCTGTCTACCTTCACTTCTTGGCAAATACATACTGATCTATTTTCTACCATCATAGTTTTGACTTTTTAAGAAATTTCACATAGGTAACCTTTTGTGTCTAGCTTCTTTCACTTAGCTTTTGAGATTCATCAGTATCGTACATTTCAGTAGTTTGTTCCTCTATTGGTGCTAAGTGCTATTCCATTGTATGGATGTTTCACAGTTTACTTACACATTCACCATTTGTTGAACATTTTGGTTGTTTTTAATTTGGGGATATTATAAATAAAGCTGCTATGCACATTTGCCTATGCATCTTTTTGTGGGCATGTGTTTTCATTTCTGTTGGATAAATATCCTAGTGAGATTTCTGGGTTGCATGTAAGTGAATGTTTTAACTTTACAAAAACCTGGCAACCTCTTTCAAAGGCTCTGAACATTTTGCATTTCCAGTAGCACTATATAAGGTTTTCAATTATACCATGTCATTACCAGTATTTTTTATTTAAGAAGTCTTAATTTTAACCATCCTGGTATAAGGGCCTATCTTATTGTTTCAATTTGTATTTTCCAACTAATGATATTAAACATCTTATGCTTATTTGCCATCTTGTATCTTTGATGAAATCTGTTTATATTTTTGCTTATTTTCAATTTATACTTTGTTTTCTTATTAACTTATATATTTTAGGCTGGGGGGATAGCTCAGTAGTAGCCTGGCAAGTCCAGAGTCCTGAATTCAATCCCTGGTACTGCAAAAAAAAAAAAAAGTATGTTTTATATTTTCTGAGCACCAATCCTTTATCAGATAAGTGGTTTGTAATATTTTCTCTGTCTGTTGCTTCTCTTTTTCTTTAGCAGTGTCTTTTTAAATTTTAATTATTTTTTTAGCAGTTTCTTTTGAAGAAATTTTAAACTGCAATGAAGTGCAATTTTTCAATTTTTGAAATACGTTTTCTGCTGCAATACCGAAGTTTAAACTCAGGGGTGCCCTACCACTAGGCTATAGATTCAGCTCTTTTTATTATTGAGGCAGGATATGGCTAAGTTGCGCATGCTGACCTCAAACTTGTGATCCTCATGTCCTGAGTAGCTGGCATTGCCTACTTGTGCTACCACACCTAGCTGGAATGTGTTTTTATGCCCATATTAATAAGTTAACTGTTAATATACATTTTTAATAAGTTAATTGTTTTGTATAAAATTAGAAGTTCTAATAGTCATTAATTATTAAGTCAAGGGCCAGCCAGATAGCTTAGTGGACTTAAGTGTGACCGGGGTTCGATCCCTGCATGCTGTGCCAGTCCCGCCCGAGGGTGTGCACTGAGATGGAGAATGAGACTCGGTATGGTGATGTGCACCTGTAATCCCAGCACTTGGAAGGCTGAAAACAGGAGTATCACTATGAGTCTGATCTGTGTAGTGAGACTCTGTAGACCTTGTACTAAATACATTAAAAATAAAGAAAGATATATCCTAAGATATATCCCTCAACCAACTGATGTAATTTTAATTTGTACAGGTAAAACACATAATGTGATTTTCAATCCTAGCATTGAGACTTAAGATCAAATGGCATACTTCCTTTATATTTCTCAGGTTTTATACTGGTTATATGTAATGGTAATCATTACTATAATATGGTTATTGGTCACTCATTAGTGATTATGGGATACCAAAATTGACATTGCAGGAGACACTTGGTTGCTTCTGAAGACTGGAGATCTTTTTTGACCAAATCAAAGTTTGGGATAGTCTAATTCATATTGTTTTCATCTCATCTCATCTCATCTCATCTCATCTCATCTCATCTCATCTCATCTTTTCCTTTTGATACTGTAGATTGAACCCAGGGCTTTTGCACTGACCTACATCTCCAGCCCTTTTGTTTTGTTTTGTTTTATGACAGGATACTACAGAGTAAATTGCTTGGGCTGGTCTTGAACTTATGATCATTCTACTTTAGCCTCTCAGGCTGACTGGGAATTGCAACTCACTGCCGCTCCTCACCATTATAGGAGAGGCTAGTATTGCTCCTCTGGGAAAAGATCCAAACTCAAAATTTGAAGTACTGTTTCTATTGAATATGTACTATTGAATATGAATATTGCACTGCTGTAAAGTCAAAAGATTGTTATGTTGAGCTATTATTATAAGTCAGAAACTGTTTTTTGTGTGCCAAGAACAATTCTCGGTATTTTATAAATATTAAGCCATTAATTCCTCATAACAACGCTACCATTTACACTTTCCTGATGAGAAAGCACGGAGTACTGAAGTACGGAGAAGTCAAGTGACTTGCTCAGGTCACCAGGCTTACTAAATGGTGAGGTTGAGCTCTGGACTTCTGGATCCGAAGATTTCTGATGACTGTACATAGTCCTCTCCATTCTTTCTCCTAGGAAGTGAGTGGTATTACTAGCTTTGTAATGTCATTGTTGAGGCAGAACACACAGGTTACACTATACAAGGTCACAACATTGGGAAGTTTCTTGGGAGCATGGATCCCTTCTGCTGTGCAGAGATGAGTGTAGTGCACTATCTTTGATTTGGACCCCTGTCCTACCACCAGGGAAAGCCAGTGTTATGGTTTTAGGACCTCCTATCACATCTCTTGACATTTTTTTCTACTGAGAATTCTCTCAAATTCTTCGGATCAGAAGATACATTTTCTTTGCCCTTGCCATCTTTGCAGGGCTCCTGCCTCCTCCTCCTTTGCCTCTTCTAGAGGAGTGCGTTTGCTTTGGGAGGAAGCCAGGAAAGGTTTGAGCCACGGGTGTGCAATTGTGCCTCGCTCAGGAGCTTGGGCATAGACTTTTGGCAGCATTGTGCCTTTCTGTGGGAGAAATCTCATTGTCAGTACATGGGCTGCCCCACCCAGGCACATTAGTCACAGCAAAGGACGCTAATTGTTTCCTTTCTAAAACAACCGTATAATGCATGCATTATTATACTATCACTTACATTAAATCTGCCACTTATGTGTGGTGATAATTGTATTTTATCCATTTTTACTTTGCTAGGTGAGATTAGCTGTAGCTTTGCCACCATGATTTTCATTTCCTGCCACAAAGCAGTGATTTAGTTTTTAGGTTGTGTAGTAAACAGCATAATGATTTTTTTCAGAGCTCTCCAATTCCTCACATTGCTGGCTGAGCAGAGGCGCTGCAGAAACTGAACAAGTTTTTTTTTCTGTCATCTTTTGCACCGAATGAGATATGACATATGCTGACAAGAGCTCTGAGTGATGGCTCCATGTGTGACCTAAAATGTTACCTACTTACTGAGGAAGATTGTTTTAAAGGTTATTCTGGCCTCTATGTTCTAAAACCCACAATAGAACTTATGTAAGACATGTAGTAGCAATGTTACAATGAACTGTAGGCACAAAGAAAGAAAAATTGTGTCATATAAAGCTTTGTAATTCACAAACAACCTATTTCATATTATTTTTAAAGCATTTCATCATTTGGTTATTTTCTTTAATGCTGCAAGCATTTATGTATTATATTGATGTCCAACATCATAGAGGATTAAAAAGCCTTTGTTCTACAGTTTCTGTGTTTATTAGTTTAAACCATGAAGTTATATGTCGATTGAGGATGTGGGAAGCACAATGGAAAATTAAAATGCAACTTGCCAGCAATGCCACCTTCTTTCACTGACTGTACTAACCACAATTCATAGTAATCTGTTTCTCTTATATTTTGGCTGTGTGTCCCTGTCTACAATAGACTATAAGATTGCTAATGGCAAGACTTTTGATTATCTTGTTTTTGATTCATGATTGTACATGACTGTACAAATAATGGTCACATGAGAATGGATGAGAGTCAAATGAAATTTCCTGGGCTGGCCAAACAGCTCAGCAGATTAAAGCACCTGCAAGCAAGTGCAGGGCCTGGGGGTTCGATCCCTGCACTGAGACAGAAATTGAGACTGGGCATGTTGGTGTGTACCTGTAATCTTAGTTCTTGGAGGTTGTAAGCAGGCAGATCATTGTGAGTCCAATCTAGCAGTGACACTCTGGACACCGTGTAGACCCTTCCCTAAAAATACAAAACCAAAACAAACAAATGAAATTTCCCTATAAGGTCAACATTAATCTTATCCTTTGAATTTTATTGGGTTTTTGTCCATCTCTGTGATCAGAATCATGGAAGGAACCAAATTCATAAATCGAGGTACTACTTTTCCTTCTAGCTTGGAATGCCAGAGGCTGGGGAATATGCTGTGCTCTTTCTCCTCAGTCTTTCTTTCAGCTCTCATTTGTATCCAGAGTATTATGGCAGAGGGCAACTATTTATTTGCATCTTTGAAAATTTTATTTTTCTGCTGGCTGACTATGTAGAACATTATGCTTCCTCTACCATTCTGGAGAATTATTATCAAAGTCTCTTCCTGGAAATTTTCATGAAGGTATTTAATTTTAGAAGGGGAAATGGTCTTGTCTATTGAAGCAATTGATTCCAAATACACTATGGTCTTAAACTCTATTAAGCATAAGAATTATTTCCTGGAACTTTGTAAGATCTATGTTATTATTACATTCTATCTTTAAATAGAATCATGAAGAAAGTCATCCCAGTAAAGAAATATAAATCATAACTAATGTTGCTATATATATTTGGATGAAAGGTGATTATTTTATGGGTGCGCTGATCTGAGTCCTTTGTCCACTCCATTTGTTCCAGGAAACATCACTTTCAACATCCACTCATGTGATGATTTATCGCTTTTTTGGGAAAAGTTTTGTTCTGGAAATTCAGGATATAGTTTTGGCAATTTAAATATGTAGGTGGCTTTGATCTGCTTTATCAACTCAGAGATCCCTGGGATTTATTTGGAGGATAGGTTTCATTAACCAGGGTCCCCACCTTTTCTTTGCCAGTGTTGAGAGCAAGGTCCTGGAGGAGAGTGTTGTCATGTAGATGATGACAGCAAGGTATATATAGATACTTCTAATATGACAAGTATTTGGGTTTGGGTGATACAAAGTGAAATTGGTGAGGTAGAAGATGCCATGTCTTTGTGGACCTTTAATGCCACTTTAAGAGCTGGCATTTCTTTGTCCATTGTCAGTGAAATCACTGGATCATTGGTACCAAGTTTCTGTGCTTGAACCAACTAATTGTGCGTGTACTTGGACCCCAGTTGCATTTTGAGAAAAATCTCTTTTGTTATGTTACTGTATTATTAAAAATTTATTTTAATTTAATTTGTGTGTGTGTGTGTGTGTGTGTGTGTGTGTGTGTGTGTGTGTGGAACTGGGGATTGAACTCAAGTCCTTGTGTCTGCCAGGCAAGCACTTATTCTACTGAGCTATATCCTCAGTCCCTCTTTAGTTATTTTAGATGAATCTTCAGCAGGTAAGAATATTTAATTTGAAGTTTTTATTTTTATAATGATTATCTATCTATCTATGCATCTATCTATCTATCTGTTTTTTTTTTCTTTTTGTACCTGGAATTGAACTTAGGACCTCACATTTGCCAGGTAGGCACTATAGCACTGAGTTATATCAAAGGCTCAACAAGTATTTTTATAACAAATATACCTGGAAGGTGTAGATGGTAATATTTTCAGCTATCAGGATCTTCATTAATGATCTTCTTATGGTTGTTATTCATTCTGTTCTTGTAAGAAGCTGGGCTGAAAAGCTTCATATATGAGAGAGGAATGTTCATATGAGTTCTTAAAAATAACAAGTCAAAACACCAGGGAATGACTGAGTAGACCATGTTATTTTGCCCTTTACTCATCTGTTTTTGGAATCATCCCTATAGAACTAAGTAAACGTTATGTGTTTGAACTTCTATATTGTCTACTTATGTGGAAAATGCTCTTTAATTTTAAAAAATAATGCTATTATTGCTGTTGTTTATTGGTCTTAGTGACCCCTCTTCCCGTGATTATGTAACTCCTGAGATAGCTTCTTAGAATACATGATCAACAAGATAATTTTAATTTTGCTAATTCTTAGGTTAGATAAAAAGTCCATGTTGATTCTAATGCTTTCCATTTTATTCTTGTCTTCAATAAGGAGAAAGCTTAACGTGTATTTTTCCTGGTTTCCCTCAGGCATCCTTTCCTTATTTCAGTACAGCTTTCCTTTTGCTCTTGTACTTATTGTGCTCAATGATATTTTAACTGGGTTTAATTTTTGTTTAACTTACATTAATAAGTTGAATAAATGTTTAAAATAGGTTCAAAGGTGAATGAAAATTTCAAATGACCCTTAACAGTTTTTATTGGAATGTTAAGAAGAGGACTGTTTAGACTGTCTTGCACAATAATTTTTCCCTGACAACATTTGAACACTCGATTGGATAAACATAAGAGAAATTAAAACCAATATCAGAGTGAGTTTGTGGTATGTGATGAAATTTCAAGTCACCTGAGCCTTTTTATAATTGACTTTTGTAGTCATATATCCATCTTCTAGGGCCAGGAACAACATTTTAGTATTTTCCAAGAATATATAATACAATTTTAACTTTGCTTTTCGTAACATAGCTTTTATCTGCAATGCTGATTTCTTCTTCAAGAATGGAATAATTTCTTCACAACTATTTAATTTTTTTTCTTTGCAAAAGTGCAATTTGATTTTTTGTGGCTGTATCTTGGCATAACTCCTGTGATCAGGTTTTAAGGACAAAGACTGAGGCCTAGAGATTTTGTTTAGGGTACCCCATTATCATTTTGATCAGAGTTGTAGCCCTTTGCAGAAGCAGTTTACTTCAGGACAAGGTAGCAAGGAACTGGAATCAGAAATGGAAAGAAAAAAGAAAGAAAAAGAAATTAAGAAAAACTGAATTATGGGCTAGGGAGATAGCTTGGCAGTCAAAATGTCTTCCTGGCAAGCACAAGGACCTGGGTTCCATCCTTGGTACCACATGCCATGCCACTAGTGCCGGCCACCCAAGTCCATCATGGTGGTGCACACCTGTAATCCCAGAGCTGGGGAGGCTGAGACAGGAGGAACAGTATAAATCCAAGCTGCATAGTGAGACCCTATACCAAATCAGTAAATCAATAAATGAATAAATAAAGGATTAAAAAGTCACTAAATTATGATCAAAATAACTTCACATAGGGTGTTAGAGCCAGTTGTGGAGCATTGCTTTGTTTTAATGAGTTATATAAATCCATTAGACCTCCATTTTGTTGTTGATTGTGTGAATATTTTGAGCCACAAGGATCAGTTCTTTCATGTCAGACTTAAAGGCTACAGAGTTCTATAAAGTTAGTGGGCTTAACTAGTGGGGAGTTTGAGAACAGATTGGGGAAACATTATTCTCAGCCCTGGTGATTCTGTAGCATCTATGTTTCGCACAGCGTTTGGGCCATGTGCTAGAGCTTCTGGTTTTACTGGGCAGGTTCCTGCCTGATTCATCTCTGTTTGCAGCATCTACTAGCCTAGAAGCATTTGGTAAATGTTTATGGAATAAGGACAAGACATGGGGATGCCTATCTTTTCTCATCCATATTTTTATCCGTATTTATGTGTATATGTGTGTTTTGCTGTTTTGATTAGGGAGTGTTCTCTCTTTTCTCTCTTCTCTCTTTTCTCTTCTCTCTTCTCTCTATCCTCTTTCCCTTTTCCCTTTTCCCCTCTCCCCTCCCTGCAATATTGGTGCTCGAACCCAGGGTTTTGTGCATGCAAGGCAACTATTCTACTAGTGAGCCACCTCCCCAGCTCAAACTATTGTTTTGAGAAAGGGTCTTACTACACATTCCAGGCTGGACTTGTGCTTTTGGCAATTCTCCTACTTCAGCTTTTCCAGTGTTGGGATTATAGGTATGCATGACTATGCCAAGCCAGTGTTTTCCCCTCTTTGGCCAAAAAAAAAAAAAAAAAACCCAACTGATTTCCATTTTTATTCTTAAAGTAAGTGTATCTTTACCAAGTGTTACTAAAGTTCAGGGCACTCTAAGGGCTTATAGATATTCATTTAACCAGTTAAACACCTTCACTATATATTGTACATGTTAAACCTCTTCACCATATGTTGTGCATCTGGGTCTATGCATCTGAGCTCTGGCTTAGGAGCCAGAAGTCTTTCAGTCTGAGTCACTGGTTCACTCTTCATTGTGTATCTATACATTGGTGGACTACTTAATATATCTAGATTTTAGTATCTCGCTTTACAAAATAAAATTAACATGTGTACTACCTACCTTAGAACACTTTTGTCAGGAATAAAATTAATAATATATGTATAAAGTCTTCTTTTTTTTTTTTTTAAACAGGAGAATGTTTAATCCATTTCAAAAACACGTACAGAAATGAAGCACAGGAGTGTCATCTACCTACAATAGAGGACTTAAGTCACTGTCTTCACATTCTTATTCCCAGAATCCCAAGTCCTGGTGTCTATAAGACATTAACTCTTTTCATTTCATTCTGCTTTTGTTTGGTGCTGAAGACTGAAGGACATTATCTCTTTTCCATACACCAGCCTACTTAGAAATAAATTACATCCATCTGTAGAAAAGTTCTGCCTGCTGAAGCTAAAAGGGAGACAGCAAGGAGAAAGAAACATGAATTTACAATAACCTGATAAAAAAAAAAACTGGGACAGCATAGGACCATCCCAGGCAGATGGGCCCCTAGAGTGCTCTGGTGTAGGCAGAACCCATAAGAACGGGGCTGACCCAGGGACCCTGCAGTCAGGGTGTGTTCAGTGACAGCTTTAGTATTCTTACTCACTGTCCCCCACCAATGCCCTGCGCATCTCCTTCAGGTCCCCTGCTGGTTGACTTCATCATTATCCCTCCGTTTCCAAATCTGAATGTAAGCCTCTGACAGTGCGATTATCTGGGGAAGGATGTCCATCACCTAGAGGTCTTGTAATTCATACCATTTGCCAGTCTGGTGATGGAGCACGTGGATGCGGTAGGAACCCTTGGAGGGCTTGCCATCATGCACGACGTGGGTGATGAGGTCATATGTGGTGTTTTTGTGGACTGCCTGTACTTCTTCAGACAAATATTCTCTCAGATTCACATTTGTAATAGGGAAGTTGACAATAGTTGGATTCTGCTCCACAAAAAAGTTGTTCTTAGTGAATCTCTTGATACAAAAGATTAGATATGGTGGCAGCTTGGTGAGCTGGAAGTGCTTCAAAAAGTCTCCTTGTGTGTCTTATACTCCTGGGGGATGATGAGCTGCTCTTTTTCGTCCTTGTAGAGTTGGGCAGTTGGGAGGTCCAGTGTCAGGTACATAAACGTGGACTGCACCATTGTCTCCTGGTACTCGTCATTATGGAGCAGCTGCTCTTTCTCCTCTGCTGGCAAATCAGGATGGGGAAGCTTTTTAGTGAAGATCCTCATGGACCCCTGGAAAACATCTGTCACAAACAATTGTCGTCGTCATCGTCGTCGTCTCCTCCTCCTCCTCCTCCTCCTCCTTCTTCTTCTCCTTCTCCTTCTCCTTCTCCTTCTCCTTCTCCTTCTCCTTCTCCTTCTCCTTCTCCTTCTCCTTCTCCTTCTCCTTCTCCTTCTCCTTCTCCTTCTCCTTCTCCTTCTCCTTCTTCTTCTTCTTCTTCTTCTTCTTCTTCTTCTTCTTCTTCTTCTTCTTCTTCTTCTTCTTCTTTCTTCTTCTTCTTCTTCTTCTTCTTCTTCTTCTTCTTCTTCTTCTTCTTCTTCTTCTTCTTCTTCTTCTTCTTTCTTCTTCTTTCTTCTTCTTTCTTCTTTCTTCTTCTTTGTGCCCCCTAGAGCAGAGTGCAAGGCATTCAGAAACCAAGACAGGAAGTCAATGCCATCCCCTGGGAAAAAAAGAATAGAACATACTGGAGCTGGGAGGCCTGAAAGGAACTCCAACTCTGTATAAAATCTTCTTGAGATTGAAAAATACACTCTATATGTCATTTGCTATTTTCAGCTAAGAAGGTTACATTTCCAAAAAATTAGATTAGATCCAGAACTTAACCTTATAGCACTGAATTCATCTTTTAGTTTTGAGATTAATAAATCATGTTGTTGTTAAAAGTATTGTGACCATTTCTAGAAGATTAACTCTACTTAAGCCATTGTTTAAGAAAAGCTATTCAATATTAATGCCTATAAATATATCCAATCAGTCAAATATTTATTGAATGCCTACTGTATGCCTGGTAATATGCTCTTCTATGTAGGAGATATAAAAGATTTCTTATCTATAAATTTAATCCTTAAGGAATTTATTATCTATTTATACAGATGGAATAACTAAAGAACTGTGCTAATCTGTCGTGCAAATACAATTCTTTTAAAATTATATGAAAGATACTTGTGGAAAGAAATTAGATACTCACATGAATAAAGGTAGACTTTATTAATTTTTCTTCTCATTTTGAGACAGGGTCTCACTATGTTGTTCAAGCTGGCTTTGAACTCACTTTGTATCCCAGGTTGGTCTTGAACTTGCAATGATCCTTCCTGTCTTAGCCTCTCCAGTGCTGGAATTACATGTTTGAAAGTTAGATTTTGAAGAATTTAAGTTAAACTAGAGAATATAAATGCAAGTATATGCAAGTGAAAGGAATTTTGTGATGACACAAAGATAGACTGTTTATATCTTGCACAGAGTTTGATTATTTGGTGGAGATTCAATTAATATTATTTTGCTCGGTAAATGAATCTATTCCAGCAAATTTATCTTCCCATTTTGCAATTCCTTTTTCTAATGTGTTTAGTCTGCTAAATGTTGAATGTGAAGTAAAAATCCTAAAATCATATTTTTTCTTTTCTAGAGTTTTCACTGGTTATTTCTATAATCAGAACACTGCATGCCACACTACTGTCTTTAGCTATTTTTGTGTCATAGCACTTACTATATTCTGACATGCTGCTACTTATTTTGTTTTGTCTTCTTTATTAGCAATAAAAATAACTTCCAGGAGAAAAGAATTTTCTATTTGTCTTGTTCAGTAGTATATATCTCCACACACTAGAATATTTCCTGGGACATAGTAGGAACTCAAAAAAATTGTTAAATCATTATGTTGTCTTTAAATATGTCAGTAATGATGAAACCTGCCGTATAAGAGTGGAATAGGGGTGGGGTCCTTGTGGAGTCAAGTTAGGAATAAGATTTTTGGAGGTAACTTTGTTATGGCCAGATAATACTAGGCAACCTGTGTTGGGATAGATTTATGGCTTCAATGTAGTAACACACATTATCTACAAACTTGAGTGAATTTTACCTTTAATTTAGTTGTCATTTAGGAGACTTCATGAGGTAACACAAACAATTCTAACTTTGTTTTTTTTTTAATTAATTAATTAATTTATTTATTTGTTTGCTTGTTGTGTTTGTTTTGTTTCTTTATTTATTCATTTTGTGGCTGGCTCAGCCTGCCCTGGTGGTGGCGCTGGCGCAGCATGTGGTGCCGGGGATCGAACTGCAGTCCCCGCAGTTGCCTGAGCCCTCCTAAGCAGGCGCTTTAGACCACTGAACCATCTCGCCGGCCCCCACAATTCTAACTTTGGAATTAGAAGTATTTAGATTTCTCTCCTGGTGTATTAGTCAGTTTTCTTTTTATTAGACAAAATTGACAGAACTTTCAGGATAAGAGGCTTAACTTCATTCATGCTTTTAGAGGGTTTCATTCACATTCAGCTGGCTTTAAGGCAGAAACATAGTGGAGGGATAGAGTGAAGCAAAGTACTCATGGCAGCCAAGAAGCAAAGCAGGGAAACAACAACATAGGAGAAAGGTCCAGGGACCAGTTACAGTATTCAAGGTCACATCTCTATCACCCACAGAGACATATTTAGAAGTATGCTTTACTAATCTCTGAGGTAACTCTCAAGTCTAGGTTAATTGTCACATTATATCCCTTGTAAACTTGACACCCAGATACATGTTCTTAAATCATACTTAATCTCCAAGTAAACACAAAGCCATAATTCCACTTAACATGATATAACTATTCCAGATACAACCAAAATCATACTGCCCCCAAAGTCTCAGCAGTTTTAGCATGGCTCAGAAGTCTAAGCAAAAACTTGCTCTGAGATCCAAGGCCAACTATTATCTATCAAGTTCTATAAAATTTAAAAAGCAATTTACATATCCCAGAATATAGTAATACTGGTTAAACATTCTCCTTTCAAAACTAAGTGATAGAAGAATAGAAAAGAATCAGACTAGAGTAAGCCAAAATGTAGTAGGGAAAATACTAAGTTGTATGGTTCCCATGTTCAATATCCAGGGAAAAAATGAGGAAGCTGTAAGTTCCAGAGAGGTTAGGCAGCTCTACCACTATCACCTTGTCAGTTGTATCCCATATGATATCTCTCTTGGCTTGGCTCTGCTTGTTGCTTGCAGCTTTCCTTGGCAGATATTCCATATGCCTTGCATCTCTGACTTCCTGGTGTCTCCGCTGATCCTTTAGTTTTGTTCCTACAGTTTTGTGTACTTGCCTTCCAGGAGCTCCTTGCTTGGCTATCCAGGCCTTCCTTTGAACTCTTAGTGGAAGCTTCCATACCCCCGAACTCTTGCATTCTCTGTGCCTAAGCAACAGAATCACATAGAAGATGCCACCATTTCCTGCCAGCTTCAGCAATAGTTTGTTGCCCTTGGGCCATGGCTATAGTGGCTTCTGAGCACCTGGGTGTTCACCACAATAAAATGAATCCCCTGGGAAACCAATTCCCTGCAACATCCTTCTCAAGCAAGGGTAAAGCAATTCATTTCTCAAATGAAAGATTTACATTTTTATATCTTGATCCTAAATAGATTGGATCTTGCAAATTCTTGAAATGTTCTCAAGGTATCTTCCTTCTTGACCTAGTTCAAAGTATTTGTATTTCTTTAATGGTACAAATCTATCCATCAATCGCACCTTTTTTTAAGTATTTGGTACAGGGTCTCACTACACAGCTCGGACTCATAGCGATCCTTCTGTTTTCAGCCTCCCCAGAGCTGGGATTACAGGCATGCTCCATCATGCCTGGTCTTGGGGCTCACTCAGTGTGCCTGGGGGGCAGGGCCAGCATGGCATGTGGTACTGGGAATCAAACCTTGGTTCCTGCACTTGCCTAAGCAGGTGTTTAGTCCGTTGAACTGTCTCTAAGCTTCTCCTTTGGACTCAGTTTTACTCCTTTGGTTCTTTTTGCCAAAATTTAAGTTTTAAAATACTTTTTCTTTCAGTTCTCACTATATATTTGACTAAAAGCAGCCAGCAGTACCATGCCATAGCCTGAACATCCAAAACTTTGAGCTATCTTGAAATTTATTCCACCAGATAAATTATTCTATAATTCTGAAACAACCTCCTGTAAAGTTTCAAGACATGAGTGAAATATAGATAAATACTTTTTCCCAGAGTATAAGATACATGACTTATAGTCCACTTTCCCCATAAAGTCTTCATTCCAGTCTAAAATCTTATTAGGGTGGCCTTTAATCTTTATTCCTATCAGCATTGTGTTTATCTTAGCTCTGACCAGAGTCACCCATCAGGCTCTACTTATAACAAACTAGGGCTTTTCTTGCCTACATCTTTGAACTTTCCTAAATTCTTTCTGAAGTTCAGTTCCAGATGCTTCTAAACACACTATCAAATATACTAATGATCCCACTTCTGATACTAATTTGTATGTTGCATAGTTTTCTTTTTGCTAGACAGAATACCTGAACCCACAGCTTGAAGGTGTAGAGGTTTAATTTGGCTTATGGTTTCAGAAAGTTCAGTTGTTTGGCTAGCTTTACAGCAGAACATTGTGGTAGAGAGGACTGGTGGAACAAAGTGCTAATCTAATGGTGGCCAGGAAGCAGACCAGGGGAGCAATGTCAGAGAGTAAGGGGTTGGGTATCAGATATAGTATCCAGGGTCATACTTCCATGTTTCACAAAGATACACCCAGTTTTCTTTATTAATTCCCTGGGCTGCTTTCAAGCCAATGAAGTTGATAATCCAATTAACTCATACACCTATTTCTACACTTCAATATCCATGTGATCTTTGACAAGTTATTTACTCTTTAAAGATTTGTTTTTCTTAACTATAAAGCAGTGCTGGTAATCTTTACTTTGAAAAGTGACAGTGAAAATTAGATAATATGGTAAAACTCTTAGTACAAAGTTGGTGTTCTATATTTCTTACACATCTCTGGTTGATTTGAAACATTTGATTATAAAAATAAAATGTACTAATTCTTGTACAAATTACTTAGCGCAACAAGAAGCTAAAACATTGTAGTTTTTTGGGATAGAGTATTATAACTATGATTTAATCAAAAATTAAAAAATGTTTAAAGAGATGGAAATCCTAATTACCCTGACTTAATCATTTTATACATTATAGATTTGTGACATAGTAGCTCATACATTTCTAAAGTTAAAGTAATAAAATATATTAAAACAAAAATAACTGCCAAATGAAAGTAAAAATGCAAAGGATGATGCTATATTTAGATATTTTACAGTCATTGAAAAAATAACAGAAATAACCAGTATCTTTTCACTTCCCTAAAAGGAACTGAAATCTTGAGTTCAATGAGAAAAAGTTCCCCAACACCAGAGTCGCTAATAGTGAGTTCTCCAAAAGTACCAAACCACAGGAAAGCCACCAGGCTCTTAGCAGTCTAAGCCTTTCTCAGTTGTAGGATCTTCGTGGATGTCCTTTGTGGCAGGAATTCTTCTACGGCCCTAAACTTGGGGAACTACCATACCTTGTATAGGAAAAAAGAAAACTTTTGTGTTGAATCCTTTGCTTGTTAAAGGTCAAGCAATAATCATTCTCCTGGAGAAATCTGCATCTTTTCTATGTAACTGCTTGTTAAAGACATTCCACTTTCTTGCTTAATGAGCCTTGGATGGGGGCTAATGTGACAGTTTGTTTTATTTTTAATTTTTATTTTTTATGTATTTAGTACAGGGTCTACAGGGACTCACTATACAGCTTGGACTCAATGATCCACCTGTTTTCAGCCTCCCAAGTGCTGGGATTACAAACACGTGCCACCACACCCTGTCTCAGTCCCAGTCTCAGTGCACCCTGGGGGTGGGGCTGGAACCGCACACTGGGGGTTGAACCCTGGTCGCTCTGCCTAAGCAGGTGCTTTAGTCCACTGAGTTATCTGGCTGACCGTACAGCTTTGTTTTAGAATGTAAGCTTAAACAAACATTTATTTCTCCAAACTGGCTTATTTCCTTTTATCAGATGATGAGAAATGCCATATGATAGTTTTTTTTCTTTTTGTTTCAGTTGTCAAGAAATTCAGAACACCATGCAGTGTTTGATTATAATAACAGAAAGTCTAGGACCATAAATTTATTTCCTGTTTCTGTATAGCCTAGTGTTGTCAGTTTCTGTTTTAATTGGCTTGCTGTAGAGCACTTTTAGAGCTTTACAAAACAACCAGAATGTACCTGAGACTGATCCATATAATTTAGCATTTAACTAATTTAATGTTCCTATTGACGCGACTCAAACGCATTTTAAATATATTGTGTTTAAAAGACCCAGGTGTCTAGCAGTAGGGGATGACTTAATAAATTGCAGCACATTCATACACCACATTTAGAATTTAAATCCTAGATTCTGAAGAAAATCTGCACCTGAGTCCATATATAAGACTCAGTGAAAATCATCCAACGGAACAGCAATGCACATGTACAACTTTATATATTTAAATTTGAGAAACTGGAATGGGGATATAGCTCAGTGGTACAGTGCCTGCCTGGCAAGCTCAAGGTCCTGAGTTCAATTCCTGGCACCAAAAAATATGAGAACTCATAATATTGAGTGAAAGGAAGGAAGATACTACAAAATTTATGTAGTAAATATGACATAATTATTTTTTGTCCTCCAACAACTGCTTTCCATTTCTCCTAGAGTTAGATTCTTAGGTCAATGGCCTTGCTGGAAGAAGACTATTTTCTTATCTTCCTTGCATCTAGATGTGATCATGTGTTCAAGTTCTGGCCAACAGGATGTGAGTAGACATCATGTCGTTCTGCCTGTAACATGGGTTTGATGGTAAGGACAATACCCCAGGGATGATGGAGCAGGAAAAGGGGAGAACCATTACTTCATCTCAATGTGGCTTAGTTTCTTACTCTTCCATGAGGTAGCAATGAACTTGTTTAAACCACTATCATTTTTGGTCTTGGTTCCTCAGCCAAATCTACTTCCTAATTCCAGAAGGTAGTATTTATATAAGTTAAGACAAGCAAAGGAATATTACATATTTCTAGCTTGATGTATTTGGTAGACCTTAGACTAGAAATACAGACAAAAATTAATGATGATTGCTTCAGTGGCAGAGGGAGATTTGAAGGAGGGGGAGCATGTAGCCTACTTCCTACTTGCTATTTTTTCCAATAAGCTGATTGAGTAGTGCACAAGTCAGCTGTGTTGAGTAGGTCTGTTAATTTAGTGATGAACGATGAACAGATGTATATTTAAGATTTTTGTGATATATATATATATATATATATATATATATGTATCAAGCTGTTTTCTGTGATTTTTAACAGTGACTTGTAACTGTATGAAGTGGTTGGATTAAGAAAAAAATAGCAGTATGATAGGTTCACTGTTAAACCTGGAAAACAGCCATAGTTTCTAGCATAGGAGCAAGCTGTGACAGAGAACTGGGAAAATACACACTGTTGCGGTTGGATGTTAAGATGTGTGGTGCATGCATTGCTGGCAGGCTGCAAGAGGTTCACAGACAACATGTGCCTTGGTCTAGACGATGTGATGACACTGATGGCTCAAAAGCTTCAATTGTCAACAGTCTAGTAAATGGCTCTCTCTTAGGGTCTAACTCATGTTAGCCATGTTCAGAGAGCCTGAAGCTAAACTTAATGCTAATTGATTCATTTCTGATGAGAGATTTGTCATCGATGCACAACAGGACATAGATTTAGGCCAAGCATTTCCTCAGTGGAGGCAAGCCACAGGGGCTCACCTTTTAGATCTTCCAAAGAAGGTTTTGTAGAAAGGCCATAGTAAAAGCAGACTTGGGTACAGTGTGCTCATATATACACTGGGAAAGGTTGGTGGGTCAGTCTCCTTGCTGGAATGGCCTGGTCCCTTTTCCTTCTTTGGCTAGGTCTGGCCAGGTCCGGCCAGGTCCTGTGTCTTCGAATAGTCTCACCTTCTGATTTTTGGAAATTTGATTTTCTTCCTTTTTTTAGCACATTATTTTTTTTTCCAAATTGGATGGTACACAATGGCTGGGGTTTTCCTATATGAATCTCATGTAGATTCTAGTTGAGTCATCCTGTGGTTTGGAAGTTCCCAGCTCTTAAGGTAACAAGAATAGCCAAGGTGCTGGTTTGTTCTCACCATTTGCCAGTTATGTGCAGTGTATGGCAGCTTGATTGGCTAACTTCAGGAAAACCTACATTTTCTTACTTTTATATCTGTTGAGGCCCTTCATTACCCACTTGCTTATGTCAGGTACATTCCTGGTGGATTTACTTGTCATGTTTTCAAAGGTCCTTCCTGTTACTTTGACAGTCTTTCTTCCTAGTCATTCTTTCTGTAAGTCTGTTTGTCTAAATGTAGAGGTGTCCAAGGGCCATTTCTTGCTCTGTCTGATAATTTTTGCTTGAGTTATTATTTTTTTATAACTGGCTTCCAGGTTTTGATATCCAGTCATGATTATATTCCTAAAATGCAGTCATGAAAGTCACTACTTTAAAAGACATTTTTTTAAAGAAATGAAATCTTACTAAGTCACTCATGCTGGTCTCAAACTCCTGGGCTCAATTGATCTTCCTGTCTCAGCTTCCAGATAGTCAGGACTATAGTGTGCACCACTGCACCTGGCTTTTAAACTTAATTTCCAATGAGATAATTGTGTATCGTAATACTCAACTCAAAAGATACAAGAGGAGACAAACTGGAAACTCAGCCTCCCTTTCCCCCTGGAGAGAAAGTTAACATGTCTTCTTCCCTGGAGTCAAATAGAAGCTGCACCATTTCCACCTGAACATGCCATGCTTCAAAATCAACTCATCAGGCAACATACTTATCACCTTCTATTAAAACAAACTCTCCAAAAACCAAACAAAACAAAATGAACGAACAAAAAGCAAACAAATAAAACAATAACAACAACAACAACAACAAACAAGCTCTTTTAATGGACTTTCTCACTTCTGTAAGTGACATCAACATCTTACTACTCTTGTCAGCTCAAAGCCTCTAGCTTTGAGTTTTTTCTTTAACTTCTCTATACTTGATTGCCTCATTCATGTCTTCTTCCTTATCCTATTCATTGCTTTTCTCTTCATTGTATAATTTGCACGAAGTCTGTCCTCCTGTTACACTAGACTGCTATCAGTACCCAGCCAGTTGGTGGGATGTCCTCCCTCCCCACACAGCATTCCACTGCCTGATGGTTCCCCTGTGAGTCTTCAACATCCCACTGCCATAATAAAAGCTTAAATGATCAATGGGGGTTCTATTCTCTACTGTTTTTCTTTTGCACAATTGATCTTCAATGGGCCATGGACTCTCAGAGGACAGAAACTTACTACGTAATATTTCTGGCTTATCTTCTATTGTACCATACAATTTTACACATGGAATGGGTTCTCTCACTCTCAATCTTTGACATATGTAATATGTATACATATACATATATAAAATATATATGCTATGTCAAATATATGTTAAATGATTAGATGAACATTGTTTTAGTAATGGATGTTGGCAACATCTCTCATCTTCTTTTCACTCCCTTCCCCTTCATCCTCCTTCTTGTCCTTCTTCCTTTTCCTTTTCTTCATTTACTCCTCCTTTTGTTTTTATAGTACAGGGAATGAATTTAGGGCCTTGCCTGTGTGGAGTGGCATGCAGGATCGAACCCTGATCCCTGTGTGCTTGCCTAAGCAGGTGCTTAGTCTGCTGAGCTATCTTGCCAGCTCTTATTTTCATTTTGAGACATGGTCTTGCTGATTTTCCCAGACTGCCCTTGACTTGTGATGCTCCTGCCTTACATTTTTGAATAGCTGAAATTATAGGCATGTGCCACTGCACCAAGAAGGCATCTTTTTAACTTGTAAAAATTGTATGTATGTATGTATTTATCTATTTGCTACAGGATCTTGCTATGCAGCTTGGACTTACATTCACCCTCCTGTTTTAGCCTCCCCAGTGGTGGGATTACAGGTGTGCGCCACCATGCCTGGTTTTGGTGATCGCCTTGGCATGGGGCCGGCGTGGCCTGTGGTACCAGGGATTGAACCCAAGTCCTTGTGTTTGCCAGGCAAGTGCTTAGATCTCAGAGCTGTCTACCGGGGCCCCTGAAAATTTGTTTTAGAGAGGAAGAAAATTAAAACAGAATTTCAAAACAAGATGATAGGAGAGTAATGAAGGTGAATATATCATATAGTGTTATCTTTAAATTAGTTAGAAGACATGGGCATTTAATTGTCCAAACAATATTAAAATGAACCTTTTCAATTAACTAAGAGAAATTAGTAGTATAAGTGTATATGTGTATATTTACTTTTCCTTTCCTTCTCTTCTCCTTTCGTCTATCCCAGATTCACTTGACTTTTGTATAGTTTCTTCCCATGTTACAACATCTATTGTACATTTTTTAAGAGTTTAAATGTGCTTTATTTTTAGACAACCTACATGACGTGTTTTTTTTCTCTAAAAAAACAATGCCTCCACTCCAAATAAATCACGGTCAAAATAAATGAAGTGTTTAGGATGACATCAGTCACATTTGTCTAAAATCCTGGTGTTGTGTAGATGACAAGCAGCAGCCAGTTATGAAAAGTGATTGATCCAAGGTTAACATTGAATACATTAAAATTTTCCCATCTCTAAACCATCCTTAAAGAAAATCATAAATGGGGTCACATGGTCCTCACGGTAGTCCAGGAGAGCCAACAGGCCATCTAGATTCATGTTTGCACCAGCAAAGAACTGATAATTTTTGAAATTAGCAAGGATGTGCTTGATTTTCTCTGTAGCCACCGTCATAAGTGATTTACTCTTTCTGGTCTTTGTTCTTCAAGTTTTCCTTTGATTGATTTCATAAAACTTTTGATGTACTTCTTGTAGGCCTCTTTTGTGAAGCTGGTTTTCTGCAAGTGATGGTTCATTACAGTACCTACACCAGTGACTACTGTGCTTTCGGTGCCTTCACTCTGTGGTCCTTCAGTGAAGGCACTGCCACCAGTGAGGGTGTCGTCCATGTTACCCTCTGTTCTACTGACCATCTTGCCCTCCACCTTCAGGCACAGCCCGTCCGCAACTTCCCGGATCTTGTAAATGTTGGAGAACATCTTGTCATGCCTGATTAGGTCTGGTAGATAATCATAATGGTGGCTGAAGGAAGGTGGTGACCGCACAAGCTTAGCAGGAGCCAGGAGCTCAGAGCAAGCGTGGTGCAGCCAGCAGTGCTCAGGGGAGTGGGGAGCAAGGGGAAAAGCTCTGTTGTACATTTTGGATCACATTTTCTTTTTCAGCTTCCACACAGGGAGATAATACAGTGTTTACACATGTGAATCTGGTTTATTTTACATATGAGTATCGTCTCAATTTGCATCCATTTGCCTATAAAAGTCTCCAGTTTGTCCTTTGTAGATGAATAGTAGTCCATTGTCTAAAAAGACTACATTCTTTTATCCATTCCTCATCTGATGGGCATTTAGGTTGTTTCCAAGAGTGGCTATTAAAAGTTGTGTTGCTATAAACATGGGTGCACATATATTGTTGTGGTACGATGTTTTTAATTCTTCTGGGAAGAAACCCAGAAGAGGAATAGCTGAGTTGAATGGGACTTCTAATCCTAGTTTTTAAGGAATCTCCACGTTGATTTCCAAGATTATTGTACCAGTCTACACTCTCAACAACTGGAGAGATGTTCCATTTTTCCCACAACTCCTCCAGCATTTGTTATTGGTTGACTTCTTGATAAAAGCTATTCTTTCTGGGATGGGATGGAATCTCAGTGTTGTTTTAATTTCCACCTCTTGAATGATCAGTGATGTTGAACATTTTGTTATATATTTATTTGTTGTTTTAATTTCTTCACATGAGAAGTGTCTATTCATTTCAGATGTGCATTTTTGAATTGGGTCTTCAGATTTGGGAAGTCTCATCTTTTTATTTCTTTATATATTCTTGATAGTAACCCTTTGTCTCAGGAACAACTGGCAGATATTTTTCCCACATTGTGAGTTGCCTCTTCACTTTGTTGGTGGTTTCTCTTGCTATGCAAAAGCTTTTTAATAAAATGAGATCCCGTAAGACAAGAATGTCCACTTTCATCACTCTTGTTCAAAATAGTTCTGGAAACATTAGCTAGAGCCATTAGACAAGAGACAAAAAGAATACAAGTGGCAAGGAAAAACTTCAATTGTCATTATTCACTGTGATATGATACTCTACAGGAAAGATTTTAAAAACTCCACTACAGGACTCCTATAATTAATAAACAAATTCACTAGCATAGCAGGATACAAAGTCCACACCCCAAAATCAACAGCATTCCTCTACATAAGCAACAAAATTATGGAGAGAAAAATGAGACAAACCACACCTTTAACAATAGCACCCAAAAAATGAAATATGTAGGAATTAATATAACGAAGTAAAAGCTCTTTACAGTAAAAATTATAATACTCTAAAGAGAATTTCAGAAAATTGAAAGATATTCTTTGCTCATGAATAGGAAGAATGAACATTGTGAAAATGGCTATACTCCCAAAATTGTTATATAGATTTAGTGCAATTCTTATCAAAATACCATCAATGTACCTCACAAATCTAGAGAAAATATTCCTAAAATTCATTTTGACCCAGAAAAGACCTACCATACCAAAGATAATCTGGGCCAAAAAAGTCAAGGCAGGAGGCATCACAACCTCTGGCTTTATATTATAAGACTACTGTGATAAAATCAGCATGGCACTGGCAAGAAAATAGACTTGAGGTTCAATAGAATAAATTAGAAGATGCAGAAACAACTGCAAACACATTCAGCTATCTTATCTTTGACAAAGAAGCCAAACATGTTCACTGGAAAAAAGACTACCCCTTTAACAAATGATTCTGGAAAACTGGCTTTCCACATGCTGAAAATTAAACCTTGATCCAGGTCTATCACCATGCACTTAAACTAAATTCAAAATGGATTAAAGATTTAAACATTAAAAAAATTTTGACTGGAAGAGAAAGTAGGTAAAAATCTTGAAGACATAGATAACGATAGGCAGAGAGTTTATGAACAAAAATCACACTGCATGGGAAATACTTCAAAGAATCAACAACCTGGATTTTATCTTACTGAAATATTTCTGCACATCAAAGGAAATCACCAACAGAGTATAAAGAAAACCCAGAAATTGGGAATACATCTTAACCAATAGTCATTGAGACAAAGAACATCTATCTAAAATATATAAAGGCCTAAACAAAATCAGCCCCCCAAAGATTAAAGACCCAATATGAAAATGGGCATCTGAGATGAATACATCTTCTTCTCAGAGGAAGACAAACAAATGGAAACTAAATACATGAAAAATGTTCACTAGCACTGATCGTTCAAAAAATGCAAATTAAAATAACACTGAGATTTCATCTCAGTCCAGAAAGAATGGCCATAATAAAGAAATCAAGTAATAGTAAATGCTGAAGAGGCTGTGGGGTAAAGGAACCCTTCTCCACTGTTGGTGGGAGTGTAGACTGGTCCAACCTCTGCGGAAATCAGTGTGGAGACTCCTCAGAAAACTGGATTTAGAAGTACCATTCAACCCTGCACTTGCCCTCATGGGTATTTTTCCAGAAGGTCTGATAACATTATACCACAGCAATATATGTGGCACCCTTGTTTATAGCAACATAATTTGTCATAGCTAAAACAATCTAAATGCTAATCACAGGAAGAATGGATAATAAAGGTGGTATTTTTAAAAAATTTTACGTGTTTGGTACAGGGTCTCACTATGCATCTTAGACTTGTAGTGATCCTACTGTTTTCAGCCTCCCCAGTGCTAGGATTATAGGCATGTGCCACCATGCCTGGACTCAGTTGCAGGTTCAGTAGCCTCTGAGGGTGAGCCCGGCATGGCATGCAGGACCAGGGACCGAACCCTGGTTCCTATACTTGCCAAAGCAGGCGATTAATCAACTGAGTTATCTTGCTGACCTTAAAAGGTGTTTTTTCAACACTTTTATTATTTCTATTTGTTATAATTTTATTAATTTTAATAAGAAAGAAAACAATGAGACAGTTTCAAAACACATTAGTAGGACAGCCACAGTAATTAATACAATATATATTGTTGTCTTCAAAGTAGTTGTTCAGAGTACAAGATGCAGACATAACTTTTCTACACACTATTAGTACAAATATTTTTTCTCATCGAACTAAGAGAAAGTAGTTGTATGTGTGGTGGCATTGTTGTACAATGGAGTATCACTCAGCTATAAAGAAAAATCTGAGGCCTTTATAGGTTAAGTGGATGCGACTAGAGGCTATATTCATAAGTGAAATAAATCAGACCCACATGTGTATATATCACATTGTCTCCCTATTGTTAAGAATCTGAAAGAGTAAATAAAATCTGAAAGGTATAATAAATACTGTAAAAGGGAAAGTTTTTGTTCAATGGGAAGGAACAACTGGGAAGAGTAAAAGGACAAAAGAAAGAAGGAAAAAAGAAGTTTTTCTTTCACCAATTTTATATGCTTTTTATCTGTGATCTGAGCAACTACTTTGAAGACAGCAGTATACAATATAAGAACTACTGTTGAATACCTATCATCTTGTTTTTTAAAATTGTGTATGCTTTCTAATGTCTCATCTATTATTTTTCTGTTCTCTTTAAAATAAATTTTAAAAAAGATGAGATTCCAGTTGTTGATTATGATAGTTCCTGTGTGTTCAGAGTTTTATTCATAAAATCTTCGCCTATACTAACGTTTTCAAGAATTTTACCTATGCTAATCTTCCTACAGAGTTAGTGTTTCTGTTTTAATATTTAGATATTTGATCCATTTTAAATTTAGTTCAGTGCATGGTAAAAGCCATGAGACGAGTTAGTCTCCCCCTACCCCCATCAAAGTAATAATAACTGTTGGCAGAAAATGAGTAGCTAGCTTGTAATACAATATGGTGTATCAC